>VDFB02062549.1:0-21879 GCA_007258455.2 Sequoia sempervirens
GAAAATCATCAAAAATTTTCTAACTCTGGAGCACCAGAGCCCTTGGAGGCCAAGGGCACCCTAGATTTCAGAGGCCCAGATTTCGGTTTTGAGGTTTGTCACTTCCAAGGAGACTTGTCAAGAATACTGTCAGCTTTGCGATGAGCTATCTAGCCATCCTGAAAGATATTTCTAGCACCTGATACGAGAGTTTCAACGAGGAACGAGGGGAATGAAAAAATAAATAACACTGGAAGGAAAAGCGTAGTTTTTGCAAAAGGCACCCATCTTTTTGAGGACTCAGATGAAGGCTTTTGACCAAATGCCACCTAGGATGTTTGTCTCACATTTGATCAGGCTTCGCAATGCATCCGTCAACGGGTGAATCTGAGTTGTTGAACTGCCGAGGTCAGAGGTCAAACACAAGGTTAAATCTTGGTTAGAATGACGAGGAAAAAGCAAAAGCGCCCCTGTTGGCCAGGGGCGCAAAAGGTTTTGGAGCCTTGAATGTCTTCTTTCTGGTGGTCTCAAGTGTTCATCCTGTCTGTGTTACATCCAACTTTCTGTTGCATATCTCCGTCAGATTAGAAGATGAGTCGTCAGCTGACAGCTGGAGTTTAAGTAGATTTTTCGCAAGTTGGAAAAATGGCTCTCTAAGAACAAAAGCGCCCCTAGAGGCTAGGGGCACCCTTGATTTTGAGATGTCAGATGATGGAATTTGATGAAGTGTTCTCTTGAAGCTGTTGTGCAGAATGGAGCCAACTCCGCAATGAGCCAGTTATTTAGTCCTGAAGTTTTTCCAAATACGAGATGCGAGGAGGTCAAGTTTACCTTCGTAAGAGATGAAAATGATGAAAATTTGTCTAGGTCTGGGGTCAAAAGCGCAGCTTTTGCTAAGGGTGCTTTGATTTTCAAGCTTTAAACCTCAATTTTATGGATTGCAGTCTAAAGGAGTGATTTTGTCAGATTCCATCCTGCTCTTCAACGCAACTGTCAGCCAGTCAATTGGTGATGTCAGTCAATCAGAGTCAGTAATTGAACAGAGGCTCCGGAGAAGGTTGTAAATTCAAATTTTCATTAAAATGGTTAAGTCTGGAAAGAGAGGCCTTAAGTCAAAGGTTGACTTTCTGAACTGAAGATGACTAGGCGCCCATGAAAGGTGGGATTTTTAAATATTATTTTAATATTTAAATAATTCGACTTAAAGGGGAATTATTTTAATTACAAAAAAGGACAATTTTATGCATGCATGTTGAGTTAATTGATTTGCATGCCAAGTTAACTGAATTAATTAGAAGTGGCGCCCTTTTAGGATTATTTAACATTCAGTTACCTTTTTTCAAGTCCCAATCAGATGAAGTCGAATTCTTTTGAGGTCCAATTAGAATTAAATTGAATATTTTTAAAGGTGGCACCTAATTGCATGAAGATGGACAATTTTTTACTTGAATTTATTTATTTAAGTTATATTTTCGCCATTTTTCTCATACCAAGTTCAAAGCAAAGACGATTTTCTTGAGCAATTGAAGATTCAAAGGTGCTTTGAGTTCAATTTTTTAGTGCCAGGTCCAGATTGTTCAGAAGATTAATTTTCCAGAGTTAGATTTTTCAGTGCATGCAGATATCAGCGAATCTCAGTCAAGCATAGGCAATTTTCTACAGAAGCAGAATAAACAAAAACAAACTTCTATCTTTTGTCTAATTTCTTCTATTCTCGTCTTAGGTATTCTTCGCATGTCAAAGAAAACGACCGAATATTCAAAATATGATCATCTGGGTTCACATACTTCAGCATTAGTAGCAAAACCCATGTCTTAGATTTTTTTTCGAGAAAATTGCCCCGCAGCTTTTATTCTAAAGCTCTGTGCTTTTTTACGAGAATTTCTTTGCATGTGGGTCAAAAACACATCTTTTTCAAAATCGAGTTATCGGGGTTGCCTTAGGATTCCATTGCCTACAAAACCCATGTTTCATATTTTCTCAAGAAAAATTGTCCTGATTGAGTTCTAGAACCCTTGTTTTTCTCGACTGAAAAGCTTTTGCATGCCTTGCTAAAACTCACTTTTTTCGAATTTTTGTTGATCTGGGTTTGCTTAGAATTCAACTCTGCACAAAATCCACGTTTCAAAAAAATTCCGAAAAATTGTCCCACAGCAAGCTATTTTTAGCCTTGTCCAGAGCTTTTTCAACCTTTTCGGAAAGTTGTCTGAACATACACAACTTCACAGTCAAAAGTCATTTTCAAAATGAGGTTCAATCCCATAGATTATAAGACTAAATCGGTCTTGATGCACGACTTTTTGAAAACCTCGGACACAGACTTGGGTCATGTCTATCCTGTGGTCAATCTTAGCACGTTGGAAGGCATTAGTAGTAGTACATTGAAGAATCTTGAGCGTTCCGGGTTGCTGGCAGTAGGGTCTATTCCTATCACAACTTTCGATCTCGAGTTTGTTCTTGCTTGCATCAAGCATTACGACTCGTCTACATGACAAATCAGATCAGCTGATGGGAGAGTCATCTATAGCCTTAAGCCGAGGGACGTGGAAAAGTGCTTTGCTATTCCTCCTCGTTCAGACAATTTCATTGTAGTCATTGAGACTTGTGATAAGATATGGTATGAAGATCAAGAGCGATCACAAAGGAAAGTTGCTCAGAGATGGTTGAAAATACAGAAGACTAACATACCTAAAAAGGTTGGTCACGGTGAATTCAAGGATGAAGTTGTTGTTTTGATAACTCAACTCAATTGGGTTATAGGTCAGGAGGAGGCTAGTGTTTTCCGACTATGGATGTTCTACATCATTTCTAGGATCCTAGACAATACAATGACTAGGCCATGTTGATCAGCGAGTGCCTTCACCACCAGATTACTGGATTCCTCAAAATCCACGAGTTTCACATGGTGTCTTACTTGGTTTACTTGGTTGCATCTCAAGGCAGTTTTAGACACCTGAAGACTAACGAGACTCTTGGTGTTCAGCATGTTCACGAATATTACTCTCAATTGGAGTTTTCTAAAGCTGAATAGGATTTTAGGGCGATAAATGATCACTTTTTCATGAAGACAATTAGGGATCTCGACAACAAAATGCACATCCGGATTTCACCAGAGGCAAAATCAGCGATGGAGAGTTGGGCGGATTGGTTCATTCAATTCCCCACTTTCACATATATCCGAGTCTATGGTTATGTCGAAGAGCCTTTGATGTTACCAAGGTACCCGTCTATTGATGTGATTTTTATGACCGCACCAATCAGCAGAACAAAATAGTCTAAAGTCTATTCCGTTCTCTCTTGCTCAAAGTATTCCGTGCGCTAAGATTGCGAGAAAGTTCGCACGTTCAACTCCAAGGTTCCAAATACTTAGAATACCCTCAGTTGGTTGGATGTGAATTGCTGTGTTCTTAAGAGGGGACTTACACAATTGTTCAAGATTCTTGCAACTAACAATAGATGGATGATTTGAAGGGGATTTTGCGCGTATGATTTGGCAATAAGTTCGTCTTCCTAAAGCTAACCAGAAATATGCGGAAAGTAAATGAGCGTAGGGTCTAAGAAACTTATATTCTATTCTAAATGCAGGATATATGGGGCTCAATTTTGGCAGACTTCGACCGAATTTCACCTAGCCTCACGTCGGACAGCTTCAGCAAAATTAGTGCAATCTTCAAAGGGATAGCAAAAGATGTTCAAATTACAATTTAGCATACATACACCATCAAGACGACACATATAAGTATACAAATCACAATCGAAGTTAAACTCAAAATAATCTCCAGTGGACCACGCAAAGCGAACTTATCATCAATAAGCTGCTAGTGGTATGGAATGAAATGAAGCTACCTCAATAAAACGCCACATATCAAAGTAAACTACTTGCATGAAATGAAAATTATGCTACTTGGATCCGAAAGGAAGAAGAGACCTTGCTAGCTATCCATGACAAAGACGAATTCCACCATCAATGAAAAGATTTATTATCATGAAAGTGTTACACAACAATCTCCACAAAGGTTTTCAAAGGGAAAACTTTCTTTCTTCTCCACACTATGCTAAGCAAAATGTCTACTATGCTCTACTCTCTTGTCTCCAATCTCTAGCTCTAATGCTAATGTCTAATATCTACCTTTTTTACAAATGAGGGGGACTCCCCCTTTTATAGATAGCTCAGTCCAAGAGACGGCTAGGGTTACAATCAATAGAATGGCTAAGACTAAGCCACCTCAGCCCTAACCCTAAAAACTGCCAGAATGGGGAGTGGTGTAATAAATGAACAAAGATTCCCACTCACTCCCAAAAATAGTAAAGGCAATAAATGCCCACAATCAATCTTCTAGAAGATCCTCATCCAGTAGTGCATTCCCGTTCTCCTTCTCTCTGGCTACAAACTCAATGAATCTGCCAAGTACAACCTCAACCTCCTGAACTGAAATGGGTGGAATGCAATCTAGTTGAAACTCTAACACTGTGACTGACTGCTCATGCCTTGCACAAGATTTTCTCCAAGCAACCAAGGAATCCTGCGTGCTCTGGATCAAGGTGGAGAAAGTAGAAGTGTTCTCGAAATCATCTTGTACGAAGGCCTTCACCTTTGAAAAGAAAGGCACCAGCCTACCCCTCAAATTATCAACATTAACTTCATCCGGATTCAGCCGCCTAGCAAATATGGCCTCAAAAGTATTCTGAACTCCATCAATAATATTGGCCATAGCCTTCCGTATCCTGGTTGAATCCGCCTGTGCTACGTCGAAGAAACCGCGTCCCGTGATTGCTGAAGAATACCATCTAGAGAAATCATATCTGTCATTCTCCTGAATGACGCCTCCATCAATCAGCAATCGCAACGGAACATGCCTAAATGCCTCAAGACGCTAAATAACTTTGCTCTGATAAACAAAAGCATCTCCCCAAGCCTAATCAACCGCCTCCATCCGTGCCAAAATACTAGAAGCCTGCTGAAAAGCGAAAGCAAGGTCCTCCATAAACTTTTCTGCAGCACGAACTCCCGTGACCCACTTGTCTGCCTCCTGTGCCATCTTTCCTAACTCCAACAAGCCACTGATTGATTCTCTGGGTATCTCAGGTGGAAGCTCTATCACTGGGATTTCCTGCCCACGAGGACGAGACAACAGCTGCACATATCCAATTAAAGCCTTATGCTCTCTTTTCAATTTCTTATACTTTCCTTCCTTCTTGAATAATCTGTCCTTGAGGGCGAGGTAGGAGTTATCACACTCCTCTACAATCTGTGCACCTGTAAGGCGTCCTAAGTCCAAAGTTGTGACCACATAATTCTCAGGTACTGCTTCATCTCGGTCACAATCAACCTGTGGCACGGCAACGTGAAGGGTGCGAAAGCCATCCTCATCTGTTGATATCTTCGAAAACTTTCGTGCTCTCTTCTTCTGTGGAGGTGCACTGATCCTGTTCAAGAACTCTTCCATTTCAACTGCTGGATCAATCTCCTCGCTGGGGCTTCTCCTCATCCTATCCTTGAGCCAATCAGGTACTGTATACTGTATATCAAAGGGCTGTTGCTCCTGTGCCTCTACTTCTCGAACCTGTTCAACCTCTACATCATTCTGGTGAGGCTCATCGTCCTCAAGTGGCTGAGTGTCTCCTGAAACTATATCATCATCATCCTCCATAGCCGCCTCTAACTCTTGCTGAAACTGAGGGTCAGTGGTAGTCCCCTCATCATCCTGTTGATCAACCCTACTAGGTGCGTTGACACTCTGGCCAACCGACTCTCTTCGTGGTGGCTGATTATTCTCCTGTACTGCTTGCACCTGATTCAATGCATTCCCCTGATCAGCAAATAAAGAAACCTCCTGGATACTTAGAGAACGTGTCTCCAAGGGTGTGGGTGATTCAACTGCAACTCGTGGAGGCTCCGGCCTAATAGGCTCCTGCCGAACCGACTCTTTCCTTCTGGACTCTGGACCTCGTGTGATTTGTTTCTTTCTGCCGGTGGTGGGTGTCCTGTGATCTCCCATCAAATTGTAAGTCAAAGCAATTGACCTACTCTTCAACCTGCTCACACGCCTGTCAACCCATGCTCTAGTGAATGTCAAGACCGGAATAGAAAGTGTGTCCAAGTCAGCAACTTCTGGTTTTGACCAATCCGGGAGCGGAAGCGAAGTATCTCTTACTGTTGCATAATCTGGATGGACAACGTCCATATCCTCATTCACCTGGTTTGGAACTAGAACAACTTTGCACTCCCTGATCATGTTAATTGGCAATCAAGAAAACATTCTTTTCCTGACCTCAATCTCATCTGGCGCATCAACCCAATAATCCTCAATATTTGCCTTGTGTTTAAATTCCTCTGACAGTACCCATTTGATGTTATTATGTGGATCATAGTGCTGTCGGCTGGTGTGATATGAAAAGTGATAAAATTGAAGCTCACTCTCAGCTTCTCTGGCTGCCTGTAATGAAGGACACACCTCGTCCAAATTTCCCATGACAATTGGGAAGTCAACACCTCCCTTCTTCTTCTTCTTTTGAATTTTATCGTAGGCAACCAATTGCCTAGATATCTCTAGCATTAAAATTCTATCGGTTGGGTACTTAGGCAGCCTATATGGGTATGATGAAAAACCTTGCAGCCTTATGTAAGAAAACTTTGGAAACTGTATAAACCAGCACCCATACCTTTCAATCAATTCCTGGGCCTCTCTCGAGATTCTGTGATGCAATCGCTCCTGAAGCAATCTCGTGATGTGCATGGTGAAGGCGTCATTGACAAGCTTGTAATGAGTGGTACTTGCCAGGTGTAACTGCGGACAAGCCTCATGGATTTTGAACTAGTGAGAGCCACAACCAACAGGCTCCTTGTATGAAATTCCTCGATACTTCGTCATACAAGCCAACATGTAGATGATGTAAGAGCTCATATAGAACATCTTCGTTCTTCTCAGGCTCAAGAGCTACTCATGCAAACTGTCACTAATCATTGCAGCCCAATTGACGTAGTCTTTCCCTTCCAGCACGAGGTTGATGTAATAGAACATCCGGGGCTCGAAAATAAATGATTGCGGGCAGCCTCCAACTCGACTCAGCATCATAATGAGGTCACAGTACTCCTACTTCAAGTCATCTGCAATAATTTGTTTTGGCAACTTCGTTCGAGAAGGCTTGGGGTTGATCATCCAGTGAGTATTGATTGTCTCCATGCATCTCTCGAATGCAGAAGCATACATTCGCTCAGCTCGCTCTCTAGATTTGTAAACCATGTTTCTGTGCACCAGGATCCCGAAAGCTTCACCAATGGCTGAAGGAGTGAGATTAGCAAGTACTTGTCCATCTGGTGACATGATTGACCTGTGATCCTTCTCATAGCAATTGGCGCACTCCATCATCAGCTCCGAACACTGAATGGCTGGTGGGAAACTAGCAGTTGCATATAATCTGCTTCGAACAATATTATGCGAAGTGTTTGAAGGTCGATGACTTCCAATCCCCAACATTTTGTTCTTGAAAGTTTCAAGGTTGATGGAGCCCAAGTTGGTATCTGTCAACTTGCCCAACTTCGAAATGAATTTTGACTCTGGCATAAATGTCTTGCTCAGCTTCTTTATAACTGCTTGCCTAGATGCACCATTGTTGTCTTTGCTAGTTGCCCTTGCCTCAGCCATCTGCAAAACAATAGACATTCATCAGCAAATTAATTTATAAAATAAATAAAACATTGTGCAGGGGCTGCAATCGACTTCAAGAACTTGAGAAGCTGCAATAACATTTCTTATTCGCAAACCTCAACTTCTTCTCTTCAATACTTAGAAAAGATTTCTAAGTAAACTTTAACTTCAGCAACTTAGTAACTTCAATCAGCAATTGTAAATTCGTACTTCTTCAACTCAGCAAGTTTGCACTTTACTAACTTCTGTAACTTCACTCTTTGAATTCACACCTCTTCAATTTCAAATCAGCAAGTTCGCACCTCAATATACTCTTCTTACTTCAAGGCGTCCTCAGCTTCAGCAATATGATCTTCTTCAAATCGAAATTTCCTCTCTCGCAATGGCAACTTCAAACTTCAGCAACAAATCGAGCTTCAGCAACAACTCAAGCAAATTCGCACCTCTCAATCAGCAAATAACTTAGCAAGTGCGCACTTTCTCAGCTCCAGCAACTCACAAATTTCAGACTTCAGCATACTCTCCAGTCCTCAGCAAAATTTCGAACTTCAGCAAACTCTCCAGTCCTCAGCACTCACAAATTTCAAACTCAAAGCAAATCGAATTGTGGAAAAGAAATGAATAATCTTCAGTACTTATAGGAAATTCGAATTCTAGAAGAGGCTAAGTATAGCCAGTGAATTAAATTTCCACTACTTCGTTTGAATTTCCCTCTCTGGCATTTTCGACACTTGTCTGAGAATCTCAACCTTCTAGAAGTTCAACTTTGACTGGCATCCTTCAATTTACTTTCGAAAATGTTTAATTTAAATTCGTCTTTTAAGTCACCTGCCGGAGCTTTGTCACTTGAATTCAAATTTTACCTCTCCTCGGCTCTAGAAAACTCATCATTGAAGAATTCAATCAAAATCATCTAGGCAATTCACTTCAAATTCGTTGTCCAGAGAAACTCATCTTGAAAACACATTTTATTCACTTTGCCTTAGAGAATTTTAAATTTTTCCTTAGGAAAATTTCACAATTTGAGCACTGATTAAATCCTTCACCCAAAAAGTGTTGGCGAAGTGCCAAAGACATAGAAATCCATCTATCATCACAAATGTCCAGTACCTAGAAGAGAATTTTCTCCAGAACACTTCGAATCCATGGGTACCCAACGAACGGGTTCATTTAAATTTTTAAATTTTGAACCTTAGAAAATATTACTCCATCAATTTAAATCTGTTCTTCATCTGTGAACATCTTGTGTTGCTCTGACTTGAGAAATTTGAATTCATCCTGTATTGTCATCATTTTGACTGTCACTGGAGAACTTGCTCGTGCTTTAAGAAGAATTTTATCACCTCCAGAGTCTAGGTGTATTTCCCAAGGAAGAAAATACTTTGCCTTAGAAAAAATTTGAATCACTTTAAAAATTTTGCCTTAAAAAAGAAAATTCGCCTTGGAAAATTTTTTATATCCAACTTTGATCACTTTGCCTGTGAGAAAATTTTATTTCACTTAGAAGATCTTCCTGCAAGCACATCACATTTTACTTTCATCACCCTCAATGCCTTAGGAAAAATTCGCCTAGCAATTTTGTTCTCACCACCTTGCATTTTATTTCACATCTGGAAAACATTTTCACTTGAAGCTCCAACAGCTTAGGAAAAATTTTCATCACATCATCTTATTTTTCATTTCACCATCCTAGGCGCATATAGCACTTGAAGAATAAACCACGCCTAGCACTTTATTCACCCTTGGCAATATTTTCTAACACCTTATAACACCTATCACCTTGGGCGCATATAGGACTTGAAGAAGAATATTCAACTTGCCTTAGAAAAAATTTTGTTCACCACCTCAACATCTTACCTCACCACCTTTGGCGCATATGACACTTCAAGAGGGATAATCACTTCACCGCGCCTTGGGAAAATATTTTCGACACCTTTTACCTTGTTCACCACCCTTCATTCACTTTTACTATCTTCAACTTGGGCGCATTTTGGCTTGCATGAAGGATGACTCTTCAACTTCTCCGTTTTTGTCTTCACTTGACCTTATTTGGGCGCATTTCCTCATAGGTGAAGGATGAAAATTGTTGACTTGTTGACTCCTTTGAACTTGGGCGCATTTCTTATGTAGAGGAGGACGAATTTCTTTGACTCCTTTGACCTTTTGTTGCATGGGCGCATTTGAGAGGGGGAGGAGGATAAACTTTTTCCAACGCCATCTTGTGACTCTTCGCCTACCTTATTTTTGTCTTGACATGGCCCCATTTGGGCGCATTTGAGCATATGTGCAGGATGAAACTTGTTGACTACTTTGACTCACTTGCATTTTGGGCGCATTTCGACCTATGTGCAGGATGGGCGCATTTGGAGGGTGGTGGAGGATAACCTCAACACTTAGAAATTTTTTTAACCTTCATGCCTCAAGGTGGGCGCATTTTGCCATAGCTATAGGATGAAAAATGTTGACTTTCCTTGACTTTCCAAGCATGGGCGCATTTTAGCCTAGGAGGTGGATGAAATTTCATACTTAGAATTTTTATGCCTCTTCATCATCTTGGGCGCATTTTCTGGTAGCTGCAGGATGAAGTTCCAGACTTAATCAATTTTTCTCATTTTCGCCAATTTATCCATGCCCTGCTATTTATAGTAAGTCTCTCGATTTTGCATCTCTGGGGCTCAGAATGACTTGAAATTTCAAACACTGGATCCCCACGACCTTGCTACCTTGTTGGCATTGCTATTTTTAGTTGGCCTGCTATTTTTAGCCCATTTCTGAAGGTGATTTACTATAAATAGCAACTACTTGCTTCTGATAGCTCCACTGCTCTGATTGACTTGAAATTTTACCAGCAGATAGCCTGAAGGATGCTGATCATGGTGGTTTACACCGGTTTTCGAAAATTCTGACTTTTTGCCCCTCTTTTCAGGTCCCGAAGCTGGAAACCCTAATTTGCTTTGCATGCATATCAAATGATCTCTGTTTGTCCTCGTTTCTGTTGCATTGCGATCAACTCGTGATTCTGAAGTGCTGGGAGGCGGCTACCGGGACGCACCTGCTAAAAATAGTAAATTCTTTACTGAGTGATTATCTTGATTTGCATGTCACATCACTGCAAAGCTCTCGAAAAACCCATAAGGAATATGCCGACATGCAAAAGAAACCCTGACATGCAAACCCTAAAAATAGCCTCCGAAGGCTGAATTCTGAAAGTTGTCGTCTCATTTTGCATGTTATACCATCGCGAAGGTCTCGAAAAACCCAGAAGGAATATCTAGACATGCAAAGGAAAACTCTGCATCTAAGCCTTGAAATTTGCTCCGGAAGTTGGACTGCTAAAAATAGAAAGTTGCCTGTTTCAGTTCAAATTTTGTGCACGAGTAGCTTGATGTGCTCCGAATGTAGTGTGACTGTCGGAATCTCAAAAATGCTGACAGATTGCCTGTAATTGCACACTTACTAAAAATAGTAAGTACTTCAGAATCTAATGAAACTTAGCTAAGAGCTTGCTGGAAGCATACTGACATTAATGTTAAACTCTGTTTTCAATTTATTCACCCTATTCGACCTCAGACTGACCAGGAAAGATGAAACCCTAATTTTTAGACTTGGTCAATTTCACGCTTAAGCTCAAAGACGGGCACAATCCTTGAGAGGCAGGCATCAAAAAAGAGACAAAGAAGGAGAGAGAGAGAGAGAAAAACCCAAGCCAAAAGACCAGAATGGAGCAAAAATTAGGGGGTCCCCATTTTGAATGGGGCGATGTGTGAAAAGGTCACAACACCGTCAAACAAAGTCCCTTTTATGGAGTTTCTCAGACAAGCTCAACATGTTCACTCTTTTCTTCGCAGTCGCCATACGTTAGCAGTTACCTTTCCTTTCGGATGGGGTATTTTCACATGTAGAACTGCCGCTGATTGCAAGTTTATGATGACCGAGCTTGAGAAATTCAACCTCAAGTATCACATCGAGAGGCGTTCTTATGATCCTTTGGGTCATTATGTAGCCAGGTTAGAGCGAGGGATTGCACATAAGCCAACACTCGAGGATTTTTGGGCTAATTGCAAGGATGAATTTGAAGTCCGTCGCTGTCACTACTGCAGACTTACTATTGCTTAGATCGTTGATTTCCTATCAGAGGATGTTGAGGGTTTGCTAGATGATGATGGAGAGGTTTTTCTTAGTTTATATGTCAAAGATCAAGTTGCTTGCTAGCCACTTCGCTCGCCAGATTGGTATGCCAAGGAGAGTACTTCCATTGAGGACGTGTCAAAATCAGTTATCAAAACCAGCATGCAATTCTTGGAAAGTAAGATAAGGCGCAAGACAGTTCCAGTCACGGAGCTGCCTGTAGGGTTTTCTTCACTACCTTCTACCTCAAGGTCAAGGCCTCGGGTTAAGGTTATCTTGAAGCTGCCTAAAGGGGTTAGACCCAGCGGAAACAAAAAGGGGAGTACTGGCAAACGAAAGCAAAAATAGGTAGAAAGGGCGCCTGAAGTTCCAGTAGAGACATTTATAAAGGTTGAACCACATCTTTCACCTCCTAGTTCGCCATTTTCACCACAGTCACCTCCTATTGATATAGACTTAGAGCCAGAACCACTAGTTCGAGGGGCATCAGAGACAGTCGATCCACCATAGGTTGATACAGCAGCAACAATCTCTCCTTGAGCTGATAATATTGCTCATTCATGTTGGCTCGAGAGATCTTTGGGTAGACAAAGGCGAGAGCCTTCATATCACCTTGATTTGTCTGAGTTTGGCGATCCTTATCAGGGGAGGTCAAACAAGAAAATCAAGAAGTAGGTGCATACTGAGAAGACTCCGGAATCAAAGATCGTCATAGAAGTTGCTACGCCACCAGAGGGTAAGAGCCTGGATGAAGTTGAGGTTGGTGACTTTACCTTCGTCATAGTGAATCTTGGTAGGAACACTAGAGAAACGGATGTGAGCCTTCTCAAGATTGTTAAAGGTAATATTGAAGAGCGCATCATGAAGGACGGAGAAGATAACAGAGAAGATAAAGCACTTCTTAAGGCTGAAATCAGGCAACTTCAACAGTATAGTTTTGATCTCGTTCATGGAAATCAAAGTAGAGTACCTATTCTTCCACAAAGCACACCTACAAAACAACAAAAGTTGGATCAATTAGTCAATCATGGTAAACTTCTGGACAACTGGGTTGAGAACTTCATTGTTACAGGTCGACATCTTCTCGCGGAGTTATATCAGTTGAGGAGTGATGCGCATAGGCTTCGTCAAGGGATCCAGCAGCTCGAGATAGCAGTGGTAGAAGGCATGGCGAAAGATCGTGTTATCATATCCCAATTAGCAGTTGCATATGACGCCATGGAGGTAGAAGAAGAGAAAAAGATCTTCGCTTGGAGAGACCAGCACCTTTTTAGGATGGAGACATACGAGAGGATCTTTGCCAAGTTGAATACACTCAGAGAAAGCGTTTTTAGAGCTCTCGCACTCATCAGCGGCTTTGTCACTCTAAGTTGGATCACATCTCAGTGATGACAACTAGTTTCAAAAAGGCAACTGAAGAGGTCAGAGAATAAATGCAAGCGATCAAGGATGGTGACAGAGAGTTAAACAAGAAAGTTATCATCGTGGACAGTGTCAAAGTACCAGAGGATGGAGCAATCGACCAGTTCCTAGACGAGGTGATAGACCATGATGACCTAGAGTGATCAGTCAGTTGTGACCTGCAATTATTTTCAAGGATAGAGTCAAAAGCAGCAGTTAACTCGACATTCAATCTTGAGTTCTTATTGCTGATTTCATGCACACACATCTCTTCCTTGGAATTATCTTCACAGGAGTTTAAAATTTCAGTTAGGACTTTAGTTTTTATTTCAATAAGGATGTGCATGTCGCACATGTCCAGTTGTGTTGAGTCTTGTTCCATTTAACTGATGGTAGCTTTCCAGTTAACTGTATAGTTTGCTTTATTTAGGGTTTAGCAATAAAATCTTGCATACTTGCAACACTATAGTTGACTCAAGGTGATTTTAGGGTTCCCTACACCTTTTGATGTCTATAAATAAGAGCTATTGCTCATTTGTGATTAACTTTTGCACGAGATAGTAATATATGCTGCGCCTACCTTGCCTGTAATATTGTTGTTTTGTATCTGTTCATGAGCTTTTACTATGATAATGAATTGTTGTGCCACCTTGCCTTCATGTTATTGTTATGGTATTTGCTTATCTTAGTTAAATATAGTGGCTAGTTGATTGTTTATTGTATGCGTGTTTCGCCAATGCAATTTTCTGTCCTAGTTGGCTATTCTTTGTCTATTTTTAATAAGCCTATTTAGATGAGTAAATTGTCGAGCCACCTTGCCCTCATGTTGCAAATTTGTACTTAAAGCTTATCGTTTGATGTGTGTGTCAATAAACCTATTCAGCCAAGCAAATTGTTGCGCCACCTTTCCTTCATGTTGTGAAGCTGCACTCAGTTTATCGAATATTTGTTGTTTCTAATAAACTTCTTCCCAGCTGAGCAAATAGTTGCGCCACCTTGCCTTCATGTTGTGAATCTGTACCTAAAGTTTATCGTATAAGAACATTCCTACTCCTTTTTCCTCATGCTCTGTTTTCTTGAGGAGATTGGATAGATTAGAGCTTTAGTTTAGTTGTAGTTAGTGATCTGCGAAACCAAAAAATCCTTAGTTGCAACGTTCGTGGTTTTCTTAACCTTGTGCCTCTTCCAGCTGAGAACAAAAAGATAGGAGTTAGATTACTTTACTTTTTCATGCAAATCGGCATATAAAGGAGGAGCTTCCCCTCCTAATTTGAAGAGCACTCATTACGCAGTGTGCATAGCTGTCCGTACCAACTCGCACTCCAGAGGTGCTAATTGTTACGCCAACATAATACTAAACTTTTGTTCATCTAGCAAGTCAACTTTGTCAAATGCTTTTGAAAATAACATGCAAAAATTAACTTCAATATTTTGTGTGTATGACATTGGATTATTGATCAACCATTGCCATCTTGCTCAATACCTCTACTGCCAAAACTAGAAAGATTGTTGGCGTCAAATCTAACACCTCTGGAGTGCAGGTTTGTACGGACAACTATGTACACTACGCAATGAGTGCTCTTCAAATTAGGAGGGGAAGCTCCCTCGTTGTGCTGGAATGCATGGAAAAGAAAAGTAATCTAAGTCCTATCTTTTTGTTCTCATTGGAAGAGGCACAAGGTTAAGAAAACCAAGAACGTTGCAGCTAAGGATTTTCTGGTTTCGCAGATCATTAACTACAACTAAGCTATCTACTTTAAATCTATCCAGTTTCCTCAAGAAAACAGAGCATGAGGAAATGGAGCAGGGATGACTATCGGACGATAAACGAGTTTAGACTCTCTACTTGAAGGCAAGGTGGCACAACTATCATCTCAATCTAAACAAGCTTATTGGGCACAACAGATTTAAGAATTCACTAAGACGATCTTATGGAACCCTGTGTGGCATAACACTCGATCGAAACAGCAAAGCCTTCACAAAACAGCCTTTATCTTTATAATCTCACGAAACCCTATGTGGCATAACCTTCGATTATATTGATAAAGATTCACAAAACAGATTTATCGCTGCAACTTCTCGAAACCCTATGTGGCATAACGATCGATCACAATGGTAAATTAACACAAAACAACCTTATCACCTCAATCTCTTGGAACCCTATGTGGCATAACAATTGATTTCAATGATAAAGATGTTCAAACAGATCTAACTATGGGAGGAATTTACCACGCCAATCTTATGGAACCCTATGTGGCATAACACTTGATTGAAAGTAGTAAAGACTTCACAAAACGATTTTATCATCACAATCTCACGAAACCCTATGTGGCATAACACTTGATTGAAATGATAAAAGATTCACAAGACATAAAGAATCCACCATTACAATTGCATGAAACCCTATGTGGCATAACACTTAATCATAATAGCGAAGACACATGAACAAATACCAAAAGAGCAATATTGAGGGCAAGGTAGGCGCAGCATATATTTCTCTCTCAAGCAAAAGTTAATTACAAATGAGCAAAGCTCTTATTTATATACATCAAGGTGTAGGGAACCCTAAAATCACCTTGAGTCATCTACAGTTCTTGCAATGCATGCAAGCAATGCGCCAAACCCTAATTAAGTAAACTATACTCAACTGGGAAACTACCCTGGTTTAATGAAACATCTAATCTAAAAATGGACAATTGTGCGAGCATGTACGTCCTTATTGAAAGCAAGTTAACTGGAAGACTACCATCAGTTAACGAAAAACCCTAAATGAAACTCCAAGTACATAAGGCAAATCTCAAAATAGATATGCATGTGATGAGAACATCAAGTTAACTTGAAAGGGTAACGCCAAGTTAACTCGTGTGCGTAATGTCTATCCTGAGAGGTGGAACTGAAGTCTACTGGTCGCGCTCTCGAGCAACCAATCCCTCAACGAGGCTGCCAACTGCATCAACATCTGAATGTCAGAACTTGAACAATCTTGGCAATCTTTGCACACTCAAACTAGCATTTCACTAACTGGCATCCTTGGCGGCTCCGTAACTGAAGTGATGGCCATTATCTCCTCTGCGGCTTGATACAAATCGATCTCAGCTTTTCTAACGAAATCATGAATTAAGACCGATTTGGTCTTGAATTCAGTCTGTGTGTACGGTACTCTGAAAAACTCGCCTGTTGACTGTGAACTTGACTATGTTCTGACAAGATTTCTGGAAACTAAAAATAGCCCGCGAGAGTTAAAAATAGCCTTTCGAAGAATTATTTTCAGCGAAAAATCCGAGATATGGGTTTTGTCCAGAAAAGGATTCTAAGACAACCCAGAATGTCGATTTGCGAAAATTTAACTTCTACTTGATCGTACAGAGATTTTTCACTTGAGAAAATCAGTAACTCAAGAACGAACGTTCTGAAGTTAAAAATTCATGAAAAATCAAGCGCACAAATTTAACTCGAGGAAATTATATGAAAATGATCCAAATGTTTGAACTTGTCGAATTTGCCAATTTCAGGAACATGCGAATTGAAATTTGAGAGAAAACTGAGAATCAAGGAGGAAAAAGACATTTTTTTTGTATGCTCTTCTTTTGTGAAAATCGCTCAAGATTTCTTTGAATTGCTGAGAACTGTGAACTTTAACCTGCAAAAGAATGTGATTGGAGAAATCGCCTTTGCAAATAGATGAGAAATCTGCCTTTGTTTGAGAAATACGAATCTCCCTTGAAAATACGCCTTGTGAATGAAGAAAAACGAATTTTGCTTGAAAATACGCCTTTGCCTTGAAGAAAAACGAATTTTGCTTCAAAATTATGAATTTCCTTTGACAAAATTTGCCTTTGAGAATTACGATTTTCCCTTTGAAGAAAATATGAATCTCCTTGAAAAATACGAATTCTCTTGAAAATATGAATGATAAATGAAGAAGGCGCCATGCTTAAAGAAGATGAAATTCGCATTAATCTGACAACTGCAAGAATTCAAAACCCTGACAATAATAGAAGTCCTCTGATTGGTTGCCCTTCAGTTGCACTGCCACTGACTGGAAGCTCAAATAATAATAAAATATTTATTATCATGCAATTAGCAAGGGTGCTAAAAATAGAAAATTGCTATTTATAAATAAGCAAATTTGGAACTTCAGTTGACAACCCGGGTGAAGCTCTGAGATTCATCGTGAGACTTCAACGATTCCAAAAAGTCATCTTTTGAGCACATAGGCATCCATTTGCTCAAGATACTTTATTTTTTACTAACTCCCTATTTTATAGCTGACAGCACTGTCACGACTGGCCAATTTCGACACTGATTTCCGGATGACCGGATGATGCTAAGACTGTTCTGAAGAATTCATCGGAAAGCCTACTGAACAAGGAAGAAATGTTTGCTGGGAGACACAACTGCAAAATCCATCGTTTAACCCCTTGAAAAATTAGGCGCACCTGATTAAATTGCTTTACGGGTTCCAGACTTAGCCATTTTCCTAAACTGCCGTCTAACACTTCAAACAGCTGCTGCCGGCAAACGGTGAACCCTGCTGATATGAGACGAAGCTCACTGCATGACTGGAGACGTTCTGCATCCAACGGCTGTATCCATGACACCTGAAAGCTGTGTTAAGGGCCTCAAAAATAAAAGCGCCCCTGGCTCTAGGTTGCACTGGTGTCATTTTGACGAAAACCAAACTTCCATCCGAGTACCCTACTTTGACCACTGATAACTGGAGCTTGGATGACCCGATTCAGGCACTATCTGTTTTAACGGACAGCCAGAAGGGCCTACAAGAGAAGTCTCTAGAGGTGACGAGGCAAGAAAACTGCTTCTAAGACCTCAAAAACTCCAGTGCGTATTTTAAATAAAATTACCGCTCCCAGACTTAGCCATTTTCTGGACATCCTCACTTTGTAGTATGACACCAAAGACCTCGCACGCACGAGCGACTGCCAAATGCTGAAGGCTGACGGCTATGCTCGTTGGAAAGATAAAATGATAATGCTCAATAGTCGTGAAGACTTCGAATGCGAACGGGCTCATCTGACAGGCCTAAAGGCTAGGGCCCTTGAACTGTGAAAATACACTAAAAACCTTTGTTGGTCCGCCCATAAAAATTACGCGGCTTCTAGAATCTCTCGCCACGACCACGTGAACGCCGGACGACAAGCCGAATGATACGCTTGCGGAGCTAGGCTAGTATACTACAACGTCGTGAAGACTATCTCGCGAAATATTGCCATCCTGAGGGTCCTTTAAGCCACGGCTTGTACTTCAGACTGGTATAAACGAGAAGCTCGTAACATGAAAACTCCATTTTAAGCCGATCTTCGATGATCGGGCCGCCTCGAATCCGGAGAGCTCTGATGATCGCGACTTCTGATATCCGCTTCGATAAGACTATTTGTGAACTGGATTGACTTATCCCAAGAATCTAAATCAGAAGATTTACCCTTCCTTGAGATGGGCGCCAAAGCAGAGGCTTTTGCCTTAAAAGAGCAAAATTCTCATCTCCTAAAATTTAGGGGTTTTAACTTCTGTCGCTATTTGCCAGAGCTGTGGGTCTCGGAACGCCTCGCTGGATAGCTCGACGGATAGCCAGACTGATTCTGAAGAGATTGACTGGATGCTTGAACATTTTAACCAGAATCTTGACCCTCAATAAGTTGGGCGCCCCTGAGCTATACTTGCGCTTTTGGGCTTTTCCTCTGATAAATCTCCATGATTTGATCTTTAAAAACTCTGTTTCGATCATTGAAATGACCGTCTGCAATATGAAATATCGTCGTGAGGTGCTCTTCCGTCGTGAAAATCTTCATTTTGAGTCTCTGCTTCAGGTTTTGACCAATATAACTGACTTTGACTGACAAACTATTGACAAAAACTCCATGCTTGACATTGCCCAAAACTGTGTTTTACAACAAATTAGCAAGGTTTAGACTTTTAAATGCAAAATGCCTTAATGAAGCAAAAAATTTGGTTTGGGTACAACAAAGATTTTGGAAGTACACATATCGAGCAAGATGGCAACAATTGATCAATAGTTTGCATAATTTTTTCCAATAAAATTGACATAGTTGACTTGCTAGAAAAAATAAAGAATTTAGTCAAACAGAAATTTAGTATTACAAATTAAAAAAAAATGTTGAGTTGGCTAAAAAAGTATGTACCCCAAATTGTTGTTGTGAGAAATTTTCTTTCCCATCACTATTTGTCTCCTTGTTTTCCAATGATTGAATCTATTGCTTTTCTCTCTTCCATCACATGCTTCAATACACCCTTCACATGTCTATGTTAGTCCTGCCATTGTTTGTCTTCCTCTGTTGTCTTTTCATAGTCAACCATGTTGGCTTGTCATAGTTGGCCCTATTTTTATCCCCTTATAAAAATTCAATATTGCCCTAGCATCAACCCTCAAGCACTAACCCTCTACTATGAATTCGTCTTGTTAGATTTTGCAAGAAGCGAGAACCAAGCCAAGATTTGATGTCAATAGTAGATAACACACAACTCCAATCGACAAATGATCGAAGATCAAAATAGCGAAATGGAGAGGGAATCCTAAAAGAGAAAATAGAGACAACTGCAAGAAAATTTTGAATATACTCACGTTACATTCACCGAACTAGCTGAGGTGAGAAGTGAGTGTTGTGTATATAGCAAAATATGAACAAATACATCCAAGAGGTGTATTAACTCCAACTACCCATAAAAAGTGGGAGGTTTTACCTACTTGGTAAATGCCAAAACATGTGGCATAACCTACTTAGGTCGAGACAAACTAATGGTTATGAGGTGGCACAAGAAGCCAAAAGAGGGTGTATAATTCAACTATCCTTGTGAGGGAGAGAGTGACACATATAGCTGATGGACTCAGCCACATGTTCTCATATTAACCAAGTCTAATAACCTAAGCAAGCTTAATAATATATATAGGAAAAAAGAAATATCCCCTAACATAAAAAAAATAAAAAACCTACACTAACACGTCTTTGTTTGAACAAGGTTTTGTGGTAACTAATACCATGAATAGAAAGAAAGTTGTTTTCCTTAGTTCATTGGTCCTTAGAATACCCTCTCTAACTAGGGCTTCCTCACTCCTCTAGTAATGGAGCTAACCTGCTCTAATACCAAATGTTAGAAGAAAGGGGACACATAGAATGAGAGAATGCTTTGTGACACACATCAGATTGTGTGCATGCTTGTTTATTGTTGTATGGGGAAGTTATGTTGATGGTATAAACTTATGTGGTATAAGCTACTTAATTAAACATAATTAAGATGTGTTTTTGCATAATTATAAGCATTAAATGATTGTGTACACATTATACCTAATATAAAGGAGTAAGTGAGCAAGAATATACTGATGAATGATATTGCTGTCATTTAAAAGAATTACTGGTAAATGTGCAAAATAGTAGATGAATCAAGAAATATTAGAAGAAAGAAACAAAGACTTCAAATCTGAAGGATAATAGTTGGGAACATTGAAATAAATGGAACCTAAACCAGTGCACTACACAAAAAGAGAAGACCTTGCATTCTTGACAAATATAAGAAAACAAGAGAAACCAGAGAGAATAAAGTCTATTTAGTTCTCCAACCTCGTTGAATTCCCTCGCTTGTGGAAGCATATTTAGACCAGTTGTACCATCCAATACTAGTAAAACCTCCTGTCAAGAATAACATGATCCCAATAAGCCAAAATGAAATTTTCACAAACAAATAATCTAGTTCCTTCCTCTTCTATATGTTACACAATTGTCCATGCAAACAATTAAAGAGCTTACAAACACCTCCTGAGGAATGTTTAACTGAAAACTAAATATCACTAGCACAAAATGTTCCTCAATTTATGATTTAGGCAGTAAACATCATCAATAAATGGTGACTGGATAAAATTAAAAGCATAAGTCAATATGTTTAAGTAATATAGAATGTTGTTTTGGTATGAAAACAAAGAAATAGATCTTGTATATAACACAACATACAAGGCATGAAAATTGGTGATTGAAGTTCCTAAATCATAGCAAATAATAAACTTTTTAGGTTTATTAAAGAATATGCATGTTTGTTAATTGAGTATGCTCCTAGTCTGATTAACTCCACACCCATTTCCTTCTTCAGAAACACACTTCCATTTCAAATTTTCCAAGAAATTGAAAATATTGCAAATAATTTTCTTAATTTTTTGTATATTTCCAAGTTCCAACTACATGTACTTTTGTTGTTTCCTCCACTATATCACTTTTTATATTCAAATTATCAGGTTTATTTTGTGTGGAAGCTTAACAGCATATTTGGCATTCCAACAGATTGTTTTCAAGAAAGGAGAGTCAATTTCACAAAAACATTGGGTTGTGAAACCTCGAAAAATTATAGATATAGCTCCGAAAACAGACATTGACCAAAATCTCCACGGTCAATTCTGAAATGATCATAAATTGCAAAGAACTTAGAAATGAACCAAATTATGTTGAGAGTCAAAACCAAATAAAATTTTTATAAGAATAGCTCAAAATAATTAAAAGCATGTATTAACATGTTTTCTCCTGGGTATTGTGGACCAAAGAATGAGCAAATCCTTTAGTGGAATGGCAAGAGCCATGTTGAAATAAAAATAGTTGGACCAATGACTTAAGCAGAGGCTGTGAAAATGACAGTCTACTTGAGGAACAAATCTCCAACATCAAGAATTTCAAGTCTTACTCCTTCTGAGGATCAGAATGTTGTC
>VDFB02062550.1:0-47373 GCA_007258455.2 Sequoia sempervirens
TGTCCCTAAACTAGTCCAGTTGCATTCATCACATTTTTCTTTCCATCACTTGCTCACAACATCATAACTAGCTTTCTTTTCTAAGATTTTATCTCGTTATATGAAAATCTATGCATGCACCACTCTCATAATCACCAAGGACTTAACACAATGAAAAAATTCTAAGGATATAGTGCAAGGTTAAAAAATACAACCCAGGGGAATAACTACGTTAATTTCCTAAGCATTCAAACCCAAGGATTTCATCCCATACCACTTTAAAAAGATATAAAAAATATCAGTGACATTTATGAATAGGATGCAAGTATATTATAGGTCAAAACATAGGAGTGAGAAAGCTCTAAGAGTTTCATAATTCTAGTAGATGCATAAATTAGCACCCTTACCTTAACAGTGACATGCAAGAGTGCCCAAAACTCTTTAGTGACCTATAGGATCTCCTAGAACTCAAAAGTGATTTATAGGAGCACCTAGATCCAACACCAAAAGCCTATAGAAGTGTTTGAGGCCAATATTGGTTTCCCTATTGATGCCAAAAAGTTGAAAATTTCTAGGTGAGAAGTTCTAGTTTTCCTCTTATCATTTCTTTAGTGAATTCTAAATATTTAGATATTTTAGGGATACAATTTTCTTTCTTATTTATTTTACTAGTTCATGTCCCATATTTTATATTAAATTAGTCTAATTGTTAAATTTGAATATAATTATGCTCTCTAGTGTATTGTTATAATATGTTTCAAATTTAAGAAAAAATAGATTCATGTATTGAAACACCAGCTTAATAGTTATTCCATTTATACACTATATAACAACCTAGGGTTTTAAAAATTGTTCTTTCAACATTTCTATATTTTTGTTTTATATCTTCATTTCTCTCTAGATTTATGACTCTTGTAGCTATGTATTCTCCCCCCTTCCATTCTAGATTTTATACTATTAATGGTTACATGGTGTAGATTAAAATAAACAAAACTAAAGTGTCATGATAACTTTAAGAAACACCCCCTAAAAAATATATATAATCTTGGTGAATCTTTCATTTCCTAGAAAAAATATTAATTTCTATTGGTGAATATTTCCTTTTATTGAAAAAAATATTAATTTTATTGGTAAATTTTTAAAAATCATTATATATTTATAGAAAATCTTGGCGAATCTTGACAAAAAATTGGCAAATACATTAATTACCATAGACAATCCTTTCTTTAAAAAAATTTAAATTCCTAAAAAAAATAGGACCTAAGAATGGTAGTGATTGATTAGTTTAAGGTGTAGTGCTCGTGTCTATAATTATTTAATTCCTTAATATTTAAAATCTAACAGAGAAAATTTTAAATCAGCCCTAAATTCTTATTCACCACCATTTATTTTATTTATAAACTAACAATTTGGGTTTTATTAGGTGTTGGATCTCTGCAAGTAAATTTTGACCAATGGAATTTAACCCTAGTTTTTAGATTATAAATATTCAATGACCCAAACACAATTTCAGGTTAATTGGAATTGGAGTTCCATGGGTACATTTTAGCCCATGGAATATAACCCCAATGATTGGATTATAAATAAAATCAATGATGGTGATTAAAAATTGGTGATATGACCCTAAAATAACCAATAATTATACGATATTATTGATAAATTAATTTCAATTTCTACTGTAACTTATAAAATTTAGGCAAATTTGATCTAATTAGGTATAGAATATTATGAATTTTTTTTGAGTTTAAAAGTTTAATAAAATATTTTTTTGGCGATTTAATCAAGACTAAAACAAAATTTTATAAACATGTGGTAATTCAGGTCACCAAGTACAACTTGTACTATTAGTCAATTGACGAATATTAGCCACTAAAAAAATCATTGATATAGTGTTATCTTTAATTAATAAAATGTATTGGTTCACCTAATTAATATTATTTTTATTAATAAAAAGTGATATTAACTTTTTGATTTAATTAAGTAAAATAAATACATTGTTGAGGCTGTATTAGAACTAGAAATAGAAATGAGAGGAAGCATGTTTGATTTGATTGTCAAAAAATATAGTTTGATGAGACTCAAAGGTTCTCAAACATAAAAAATTGGTTTTGGAAGTCTCTATTTTGTGTGAGAATAAAATGCGTCCTTATCTTAGATGATACTATCCCCATAAGAGTGCAAAATTGTTTTCTATTATGTGAAGGTGTCATGACAAGAATGAATGTGTCATACCCATAGAGATGTCCTAATGAGATAAATAATCTTTATTCATGATCATGTGCCTTGATCATGTGCCTTGTAATTTTATAGTCATATCTTATGTACTCTATGATGTAAAAGCCTATGAGTGCCACCACATGAACAACTTGCTACAATACCCATAGAGTGTACAAAATGGGGGAATCAAGTGCCTATGACACAATTAGAATCTAGCCTTGGTCAAGCCCCTAAGAAGCATATTTCACCATAAAGTATTGGAAGAGTTGTAGGAATGTGGTTGTAAGATGCTATTGCATGGAGCTACCATTAATGGAGGTGAACCATGTAACAACTATAGAGATACCCTACATGGTCCTAGAAAGGAAAGGTGTGTGTATGTCTAGGTGTAAGTGCTAGTGAATGTTTTTCATTTTTAGAAAACCACTTAAATAAACATTTTTAGAGTTAATTTGATTGTTAGGTACAAAAATTAAGGTTAGGATTTAAAATAAAGATATTGCTTCAATAAAAAATGTTTTTAGATATACAAGATACTTCCATACACGATAATGACTAGTTCGATATTTCTACATATGAGAGCACTCAAGTGGATACTTCTACACCACATAAGTGTCCCAAATGATATGAACATAAAATAAGATGTTTGTTAAATGAGAGGTCATATTCAACTAAGATAAGATGTTTTAAAGATTACTTATACTTTGAAAATTGCTGGTCCACGGTTGTTGTTACACCAAAAGGTCGACATGTTAATGCCCGATACAACCACCGAAGACATGGATCGCATGAGAGTTAGTCCCTTGTCACAAATCCTTGAGGGGAGTGCTGACCATCTGCTAACAATCTCCCCCTCAACGTTACCCGAGGGGATTCAAACCTATGACCCAACGCTTTGATACCAATTGTTGGCCCACGGTTACCGTTGCACCAAAAAGTCGACTGTTAATGCCTGATACAACCGTCGGAGACATGGATCACAGAGAGTCGGTTAATCCTTGTCACGAATCTCAAAGGAAGCGTTGATCACAATTAACTGGAACATGAATTCTTTTGGAAAGAAGAAGGTCGATTGAAAACAATGGAAACGGCCGACACGTGAAGTCCCATGGCTCTGAGCTGTGTGGATCCCACCATTGCAGTTGGTCGGATAAGGAAACGACCCATTCTTCAATACAACAAAATATCGACAGACATTCCCATTCTGCTTTCATAATCCTTGCATTTCTTTCTGTCGTCATTGATGAAATCGGATTATTTACCAACCTGTAACTCACTGGTCACGGGCCAACCGAAAGCTAACCTGCGTACGAATGCATGCAACAATTTACGTAGCAGCGGGACCTTGTACTAAGTGCAATCCGTGATGCTCTATTACAATTGTAAACAGTTGAATTCACTCACATTTTATGTTTCGACTATTCAGTCGATTTTACAATGTACTAGTTATTTAATAAATTTTTACAATGTACTACTTATTTAAGATTTATTATTCAAATGGTCTCATGTGGACATTGTCGTCTCATTAATAGCAACATTTTAACTTGTAAATTGATTTTTGTAATCTTATGGTTTCCACGTTTTGATGATGGATCATAGAGTTTGGTTTTAAATATTGACTCAAAAAATTTATATGGTTTTTACGAGAAATATATACTAATTCATTTATCATGAACTATGGAACTTTCGTGTCTCTAACTCACCTTTATAGTTTGTTGACTTTATCTAATAACTTATATTTATGCACATGAAATGTTGTGACTATGAATTGATTTTACAACAAATTGAATACTTGACCTTTATATTGTTTACATGTGGCCATTTTGATAATTATGAAGGTGTGTATATGATGTGGAGCTTCTCTAATGAAGGTCTTTCCATTCAAATCAATTTTAATTATCCATTCTAGATTTTTTTTTTTAAAATCTTTCTCTAACTATATTAAGTACTCTAAATTAATGGTGGTGTTTCTCTAACTACTCTATGTACTCTATTTTGTTAAGGGCTAAGGAAACAACTATATTTATTTAGTATTTTTAGATGTAGAGATTCATAGTAGGAGTTTCTTTACTTAGAGATACATTTAGGTTGACATGAATGTATGTATGAGCTAGAGGGTAGAGACTTCATAAAGCTTTGATTCCTAGAAAATATATTTTTGTATATTTTGGATATTAATTTAATATGATTTTTTCTTCTAATTTTTAATTTTTTTTTAATGGCATACATATATCTTTTTTTATCTATCTTATTTTTCTTATTATTCAATTCTTCTTTATCTACTATGATTGTTTTTATGTAGTGTTGAGTGTTAAATTATAGGAATAGGGGATATATTAGATATTAATTTGTAGGAGTAATATCTTTTTTATCAAGGAAAACAACAATGGGGAGTTTGTATAAAATAGGGAGGAATAGGTAGGAGGAATGCAAGTCTTCAAAGGAATAATGTTGATAAGTGGCTTAGAAGTTTAGAAGTTGTCGAGGCTAGACTAAATTTGTATAATATTAAAGGGGAACATGAGAAATTGGGAAATGTAGGTGGGGCAGTAGATCCTATGGAGAGGATTATTGAAGTGATATCTAGAAAGTCTCAAAGTTGAAAGTTGTTAGTTCAGATTTTAAAGGAAAACTCAACCTATATTTATTCCTAGATTGGTTCTACAAGTTATAGTTTTACTTTGAAATGGAAAGCATTGAGGAAGATGGCCATTAAAGAGTGAAAGTCGCTATTTCCAAATTGAAGTCTTATGCTATTGTATGGTGGGAAAATTTGTATAGTTCTAAGAGAAGATAAGGCAAGGAAAAAGCTATGATATGGCCCAAGACATGGAAAAATTTATGATCACTTGATTATAATTACATTCTAAGTAGATCAATAAAACTTATCTAAATTATTTTAGAGTTCCTAATGTTAGGATTAAGGTGTCATCAACCTTGTAAATCCTATGTTATTTAATTAGTTTGAACATTCTTGTCAAAGTATCTCTAAGTTCCAAGGGTGTTAGTGGAAAATAATTTATAATAATATTCCACATATAGTTTGTAAAAGCATTCATAAGGGATGAAGGGGTCCATCAACAATAGTAAATGATTTTTTTTGGAAAAAAATCATTATCTTCTCAAGTCGGGAACCTAGAAAGGAAGGAAAGGTGTTTCTTGATGTTTTATATAGGTGGTTGTTAGCTTCCCCAGGTTGGGAACTTGGAAAGGAGGAAAAATATGTCTTTTGGGATGCCAAAATGAGTATCTTTACATATTCAAGGTGGAATTCCAAGGAGTGAGATATTTAGTTTTTGCAAGAGGCTTTTGGGCACCATGTTTTATCATGGCATGAACACCTCTTATTTGGAAAACTTCTAGTGATATAATTCTTCCATATTTTCTATAAATGTGATATAATCTTGTTCAAATAAGACAATAAATATCTTTCCTACAAAGGTTTCTCCATGTAAATATTGTGTAATGTGATGTTCTCTTGGGTTTTTTTAATTTTAATTCCTAAATATCTTTATGTTATTATATAATTAAGAATCCTTAATTGAATGGTGTTTCATGAACAATAAAACTTAATTTTAGATTTCCATATTGTAGTAGTTTACATTTTTCATCCCAAAATTTGGTATTGGAGATCAACCACCTTTGGTTCCTAACAAGTCTAGTTTATGGTTTAATTTTGGTAGAATTTATTATCTATTTGTTGAAGTTTTCATGGACCTTGATGTTGGAATGTTGATATTTCCTCAAAACCATAGACATTGGGCCTAATTTTATCTCTGCAAATCTTTAATGACATTGACATGTTATATGGACTATTTGTGTTAATTCTACATGTGGATTAATGAATGTTCTTTAAGATAGTTACAAATATGTGATTATTGTGTGTACTAATATTACCATGCAATATGATTCGAGGCCATTGAATTGAGAAGATTTCGCCAGCTAGTCATTCACCATAATGGTTAACAAAGTGGTCATGCAAAGGTCAATGAAGGGAAGACTATCGACGGTGAGAGATTCCTCATGCAAATCGAGTTGTAACCATCTTCTAAATGGTATTTATTGTTGTTGAGTGAATATATGCATTACTATTGTGCTAAATATGTGTTGAGGCAAGCACGTCTGACTAGATTCCATGCATGCGTGACCGCCTCTCCACTTTCTCTGTTTTCCCTAAAATGACGTCCTCCCAATTCATGGAGTTGACCGCCTTTTTTAGTTAGTAGCTTCTTTTCATATAAATAAGAATTGGATGCTCCTTCTCAGGAGGTTGCATGATCTGATGATGTACTTGCATTCTTAGTTTTCAGCAATACAATTACACTGCTCTATTGTACTCATGTTTTCCAATGAATAAGATGAAGTTATAAGTCTGTACATCCGAGTTTACATTAGTTTTAGAGGATACTCATCCAAGGGGCCCCACTTGGTGAGCATAGTGTCCTTTAGTTTAGTTTAGTTTAGTTATTACTTTTTGTTCAACAATTAGTTAAGAATCTAGCACTGACTATTCCTACAGCCACTAGAATTCCATTCTATGACTATTCCTACAGCCAAAGCAAGCAGAGTAGTTTCCTGTTTGTTTGCTCAGATTTTTGTTTATGTCATGTATTTCAGCTTAGCATAGTTGTTGGTTGATGTTCAACACTTATGTTATTTCTTTCTAAACAATTTACCTTCAACATTATGTTTTTCTTAGTTGTAGAATGAGTATGGCTACTTTGGATCCTTAGTGCACATATTGTGCTGACCCATTTCAAGTTCACATCCTTGGGTTGACAAGTTAAATGCACCTTCATGATGATTGAAATGGCTATTTAGTTTAGATGTCCAATCTATGAATCATCGTTGTAAGGGCTTAGTTGTTAAATCATTGTAGGAGGCCAACAATTCCTATGGTTGAAAAGGTTTTACTGAGTTGCAATGGGAGTTATAGCTAATTTTTTTTGTAAATTTATCTGTGGATCTAATTATGAGTTGTGAAAGATGAATATTATATCCTACAAGATAGAGATCAATGGATAGTGACAACAAAGAAATTTAAACCTAAAATTATTGCCTAATACTTGTGGGACAAGATGGATGGTAATTATAGGGTAAATCTATATTTTTCTTATATACCCTATCCTTTCAAATGTATTAGACAAGCCTATTAATTATTTCCTATAGAAACTGATAAGTAACAATTATCAATCTAAAAGTCTTTCAAATAAATTATACTTGAAAAGAAAGTTGTTTTCTCTAAAAATAAAGGAATGTGAATAGTTAGACAAGAACTTTTTAAATTTAGATTTGATTCAATTAGCCCTATAAATATTAAGATAAATGAGAAATATAAGTGCATTATGCTTCTATGTTCTTTTCCTAAGTCATGTGAGAATATGATTCTTGTTGTTAGTGGAAACTTAATAGATCCCAAGTTGGATGACCTTGTTACAACTTTGTTGGATCAGGAAATGAGAAAAATAAACCACTATGGATAGTACTTAAATGGTCTTCATGTTGGGGGAAGGGTATGTGCAGGATCATCATGGAAAAGATAGGCCCTTAAGTGGCAAAAAAATTAGAAAAATCAGAGTTAGGAAACTTGACGTAAAAATTTGAATAAGTTATCTATATTATTTCAAAAATATGTAAGAATAGAATTTGTATAAAATTGAATGTATTTTCTAAACTACTAGGCTTATTTAAAACAAAAAATCTATTTGGTGAAAATTTGAAATTTCAATGCAAGAGTACTTAAATTTCAAGGAAAAATAAGAAGTGGGTGTCTTGACCACCCCAACCACAATAAAATGATAATATTTTAGATATAAGTAGAGGACTCATGTCCGATGTGAGGCATATTTTTTGTATTTTTTTCCAAGTAAATAATTAATTATGAATTTTTATTACAAATTTTAAAAAATATAAAAAATCGTATGTCTGACCACCTTAACTTGGTCAAAACTTCATGAAATTCAATTTTTATTTTTTTAATCCTATAGTATACGAAGCATAGAATGTGACACATGTTTCAGATTCAAAAAATGTGATACCGTTTGAAAGCTATAGATGTTTTTCACTCAGCCTATCGATCAGGACTTTAGTCGTAATTTAAGTAGAAAATAAATAATAATTATTTATTAAATTCAAAATAAAACATAATTTATATTCATGGAAAGCTGAGAATCTCCTTTAAAAACCCTTTTTGTTTCATCAATTTTGGGTACAAAAAAAGTCGTCAGCCACATACCCTACACATACCCATCATATTGCCACTTTTTGGCCCGTCATGATCCTGCACATACCCGGAAGGTCCAAGGAAAGAGGAAGGTTTGAGTGAGACAAAATTGGGTCTAAAAAGAAGTCTATGTCTTGAGGCCAATCTAAAAATCCTAAAAAGAATATAGTGAAGTTTTGGAGTTATGGTAAAAGGGGAATGGTGAAGAAGGAATGTTGAAATAAAAATAATGTTCAATGGGATTAATTCATAGAAAAATCCTCAAATGAAGGTACTAAAGTCTTATTTATATCTTACAATATTATTTCTAATGATTACTAGTTGGTTGAATTAGGATTCTTGTACTATATGAATCCTCATAAGGAGTGGTTCTCCTCATATCAAGTATACATGAAGGTGTACCTTGGTAAAAATAGTTCATATCCAATAGTTGGATATTAGAAGGTACAAATGTGTTTTAGTGATGGAAGAATAAAATTTTCTTAGGTATTTTTCATATTCATGAATTATCAAGAAATTTAATTTCTATACCTAAGATGAATGATTCAAGAATACATATCACATTTGATAGGATAGGTTGAAGGTTGGTGAAAAGAAACTTGATTGTAGAGAAATGGTCAAGAATGGGAAAATACTATTATTTGTAATTTCACCTATGTAGCAAAATAATTTTAAAATAAATGCATGTACTATCACCATAGATTAGGCCACATAAATTAAAATAATTTAAAGACTATTATGAATAAAAATTTGGTTGACAAATTTTCCTCTTTTGATGAGTTTATTTTTATTTTTTCAAGAATTATGTATTTGGTAAACAAAATAGATCATCATTTCCTTTAGGAAATTATAAAGTAAAGAAAAAATTATAAATGAATCATAAATATCTATTTGGTCATGTGGATGTTGGTTTTATATGTAAATCTTAGTATTTTATGATCTTTAATGATGATGCCTCAAGATTCACCTAGATTTATTTTATGTGACATAAATATGAAGTGTTCACTAAGTTTAATGAATTTAAAACCTTAGTAGAGAAGTATCAGAGTGTAAGATAAAGGTGTTGAGATATGGCAATGAAGGTGAATATTGTTATAAGAAATTTGATGATTTTTGCAAGCATGCAAGTAAAATTAGGAAAAATATGTCTCTACACACACCTCAATAGAATAGGATGGAAAAAATAATGAATAGTATGTTAAGTGGTGTGTAGTTAGATATATAATTTTGGATGTGATCTACAAGTATTTCTTTCTACTTGATAGATAGATCTCCTTGTAAGGCTCTTGATTTGACCCCGTATAGAGTGTGGACAAGTAAGAAACCTTATATTTCACATTTAAGGTTTTGGATATGAGGTGTACATGTTCATGTTCCTAAAGAAATAAATATAAACTAGATCAAAAATCACATAAATACATGTCCATTAACTATGGTGATAATATTAAGGGTTACAAGCTTTAGAATCCTCTAACCTTGAAAGTTTTTTATTAGCAAAAAATAGGTTTTGAAGGGGCCCTGAAACCCTATACAAAAGAAAAGGCGGCAAAGATAAAGAAAATAGGTTGCCTAGAACCAACACAAAGACCAAGTTGATTAAACAACAATCAACACACCATCAACAGACAACAACCAAAGACACAAAAAACAAAACAAAAGAGGACAAAAAAAGAAACATCTAAAGAAGTTCCTTTAACATTCTAGCTGCTTCTAGATCCTTGGAAATCACCTTATTGTGCATTTCCATGATCTCTTCAACACCCTGCCTCGACACCACCTTGATCTTTTTGGTTTTGATCCAAGTATGAATGCTCGACCCCATGCCCAAGTCAGCAACCTACATACCCTTCTCAACATCCTCACCCTCATCCTGTTCCACCAACTCATTAAACAAAGATCGCCTAGTCCATTCCCTAGATTTTTCATCTAGGAACACCAAACCTTCAGCAGAGGACTCAAGCTTCTCCTTGTTGAGATTAATTAGAGCATTGAGGTCTTCACACATCTGCAGGGAATTCCTCTCCATTGTGGAAAGCCTAGGACCATGATCTTTTTTTAGATTAGCAACATTCTCCACCATAAGGCCAATGTTGGAATTCAATGATTTAACCATGCTAAAGATGGAGTCCTTCTCCCTTAAGCTTCTTAGGGTAGATATATTGTAGTGAGAAATCGTGCCATACTTTCTATGGAGGTCCTGAACCTCTTGAACCAGCCACCTAAGCAGATTAAAAGAGATATCAGCCCCTTCCTTGACCAACCTAGATGCCTGCGTAAAGTCCATCACACCCCAATACAAGCCCCTCCCCTGATGGGAGCTCATGGGAGGGTCATCTTCTTGGATTCCCTTGGGTGGAGAAACCTTATCTTTACCTTTATCATTAGACACTGACACAATAGGAGAATCCTCCAAATCCACAACACTATTCACCTTCCTTACAACTAGGATCCCCCCACCACCACCACAATCCTGAATATTCTCCTCATTCACAAAATTTGCCACCTCACCAACCTCATTAACCGCAATTCCCTCCTTCATATTTTCCACCAGTTCATGGGAACACATCATCCCTTGTTTCAAATTCTTCCTTCTACTTGCTTTACCCTCCACAACCTCCTCAACGCAAGTAGCCCAAATTTTACGTTTCACACATGATGAGGAGGGTTTAGCCTTTTTGGCATAGCTTTTCTTACCCCATGTTGATGGGTTATAGTCCAGGTCTGTGTGGTAACCATCTAACCAAGGAAAAGAATCCTCCTCAATTTGTGTCCCAACAACATCTTCCACCTCCTCAAACTAGCATTTCCCACTCATCTTCTCCTTCTTCTTTGACTTATCAGACTTAACAAGAATAAGGGACTCAATAAAAAAATTAGCTTTTATATGTTCCACAATCAACAACATCAAACCCTCATATAAGAAGGGATTTATAGGATTCATCCTGAAGTACACAATCCCATCTTCCAAAGATAGCAAAAGATAGAAAGTGAAAGAAATAAGCTTACCATGATAGAAATGATTAAGCATCACAAAATGGTGCCCATAAAAAGCCGTATACCTCCCGTCCAAGGTAAAGTGATGCATCAGTGCCATGGCCACCTCACCCCAAATAGGCTTGATTTTGGTGTAGACATAACCCCACATTGGAATCTCACCATTTTTTCCTTATCCCTATCCCGCAGGAAGTTCATTCTGGCAGCCTTAGACATGGATTTCTCTCTATAAATTTTCCTTCCTTGGGTCAACATCCTCATAGCTTCCGTGATAAACTTCTCATTGATAGTGATGTACCTACCAAAAAAATTCAACACCCAACCATGCCAACCATCAAAAAGCTCCCAAGAGACATTCGACTTAACCCATGTAATTTCTCCATGAATGGGGTAACCCCTCCCTTCTATAAAATTTCCCACACATCAGCATTTTCTTTAATCTCATCACATGAGAGAAGCTCTGTCCTACACCTATCCCCACCCATCTTCAATGGTGACAAGTTCACAAGAGAGAGACCCCACATAAAACAAATGCAAACAAACATCAAGGCCAAGGGTAAAATTAAACCCAAAAAGCGTGTGGGTCTGCCTTTCAAAGTACAAAGAGTGATAATGGCTAGAATCCTCTTGCACATACAAATCATACTCCCACAAATTTCAATGAGCACCACCAACGTCAAGTGTTGTATCATCATGAAATGAACATAATTACCACACCAACCCTTGAGAACACCTGAAGAGATGGCCTCCTCCAAATAATTAGAAAATATCATTATTTAGCAAGGAAATTAGCTCCACCGACAAGTTATCATTAACCTCCCATGAGCTAGCTAGTGTCACACCAAGATTCACCAACAAATCCACCAACCCATTTTCCTCACGAAAGGCATGGGAAATATAAACCTCATCAAATTCATTCAACATAGAAAGGGCATCCACAATAAATATTTCAATAGACCAAGGAGGGAAAATATTCTTAAGGCAATTAATAATATTCAATGAGTCCCCTTCAACCCAAATTTTGGAAATCCCCTTCTCCCTAGCCAGCTTAATGCCATGATAGGCTGTCGTTGCTAACCTTGAAAGTTATGTATTCTAGAGATGTGATTTTTAGGGAGTTTAAATCTATTTTCGTTCCAAAACAACTAAAAGATAAAGAAGGAAAAAATATAGTGCATTTTGAATTAAATAAAGAATATATGCACAAAAGAAAGAAGGTTCACATGTGGAAGAACAAAATGATGGATTGAAGGATGGAGAGGAAGAAGAGGGTTCAATTTTTTAGAGTAATAACCTTAAGGTTTGAAGAAAAAGAGGGATAATGCCTCACTCCACCCTTGAGAATATCCATAAGATAATAAAATATTTTTGAAAAGTACATATCCTAATAGATTTCTATTATGTATTTTCTTTGCTAAGTATTGATTATGAATCTAGATCCAAAAGAAAGCTATTCTTTTGGATTATAGTGAATCTTGGTGGAAACATGCAATGGGAGATGATGGATCTAGATGCATGTGATACTTGAGATCTTGTCTATTTTAACATAGAAAGGGAAGCCATTGGTTGTAAATGGGTCTATATAAAAAATGGAGTAGAGGGTTCACTAGAGATGTACAAGGATTGATTAGTGGCCAAGGGATACTCTTGAAGAGAAAAAAATATTATGGTAAAATATTCTCTTATACTTCTAAATTATTCTCAATTAGATTTATTTTATCCATAATTGTTGCTTGTGATTTTGAAAATTGAACAAATGGATATTAAAACTATAATTTTAAATGAGGGTCTAGAAGATGAAATTTATATGCAACAACCTAATGGTTTTGTTGTGAAAGGGAAGAAACACTTGGTTTGTAGATTAAAATGGTTTCTTTATACTTTAAAATAATCATCCTATGTTTGGTATATTTTTTTTAGCTAATTTATGTTGATGTTGGGTCTTATACAAAGTGAAGATGATCACTCTATTTACATTAGATGTATTGATGATCATATTCTAATTATTGCCTTGTATGTCGATGACATGTCATTTTTAATAACACTAAGGGTATGATTAGCAAGACAATTCAAGATATTATTTTGGGTGCATTTGAGATAAAATATTTGGGGAAACTAAGATTTAAATATTTGGTACATGGAAATAAGGAGTGGTCATGAATACACAGAGCTTTAGTTGTCTTAAAGTAAGTATGTGAATACTATTTGTAGAGGCTTAATATGTAGGACTATAATCCAATTATAATTCCTTTACCATTTAAAACTCAACTTAATTTAGATATATGTTCCAAATTATGTGAGGATATATACAACATTCCATTTTTATAGTGAAATTGGTATCCTAATGTATGCAATGGTTTATAGTAGGCCAAAGTTTTCTTAAGCAGTGAGAATATTAAGAAAGTTTATGTCTAACTCTAGTAGAGAGTATTATAATTATGTGAATATGGTATTTAGATATTTTTGTGGTATTTTTGATTATTTTTTGGCTTATTTTGGTATTGATAACATTGATAAGACATTAGAGATATAGGGCCTTTTTGTTGTAGATTGAGTTGATGATTTGGGCAGCTAGAAGTCCACTAGTGGCTATGTTTTTACTTTTTTGGTGGTGTAATGAGTTGGATTAGTAAGAGGTAGCACAAGGTTTCTTTATCCACCACTAAGGAAAAATATATGACTACTACTCATGTCTCTAAAGAGGTAGTTTGGTTATAGAGATTGTCAAATGCAGGTATTAGTTTTGATTCTAGGCTACTTGATATTAGCTATGATAGTTACAGTGTAATCTACTTGGAAAAGAATCCAATATTTCATACTAAGAAAAATGTGGCTATTCAACTTTATTGAAGAAATTATAATAAATGGATATATTATATTGAGAAAGATTGAAAATCAATAGAATGTTGTATATTCTCTTACCAATCTTGTGAGCATTAAAAAGATCTCTTGGTGCATGAAGGCCATGAGACTTATTTCTCGTACTTAATTCTTTGTGTTCGTATGGATATATTTATAATGTATTGTTTTAAGTGGGAGAATGTTACGATTAATATGACATCAACCTTGTAAATTCTAGATTATTTAACTTTTTCCAGCATTCTTGTTAAGGTGTCTATAGGCGCTTGGAGTGTTAGTGGAAAATAATTTATAATAATACCCAAACTATAGTTTATAAATTTAATTATAAGGGATGAAAGAGTCCATTGGTACAACGGTAAACAATTATTTTTTAGAAACTCTATTATCTCCTCAAGTTGGGAAATTAGAAATGAGAGAAAGGTGTGTCTTGGTGTTCCATATAGGTGACTATTAGCTTCCCAAAATTGGGAACTTGGAAAGGGGGGAAAAATGTTTTTTGGGATGCCAAAATAAGCGCCTTTACATATTTTAGGAGGAATTCCAAAGTGTGGGATGCATGGATTTTACAATAGGATTTTGGGTGCCTTTTTTATTATGGTATGGGAGCCCTTATTGGGGAAAATTATAATGGCATCTTTCTTTCACATTTCCTATAAATTGGAGGTATGGATGGTGTCATGACATTATTTTTTTGAGACTTCATGGGTACATGTGTTTTCAAAAGAGATAAAAATAAGGTGTGAAGTGTGTTGCATTGTAATCTTGTTTAGAAAAAAATAATACATACTTGGCCTCTCTTCATGATGTATTTTATCTCCACATGAATTTCTCCATGTAATTATTATGTAATGTGATGTCATTGGGTATGATAATTTCAATTCCTAAATATCTTGATGGTATTATACAATTAACCATAGTTATTTAAAGGGTGTTTCATGAAAAAACATACTTAATTTTAGATTTCCATATTGTAAGTTAGTTTACCATTATTATCCTAACATGTAAAACAAATAGGTTAGTTAATTTTGAAACTTATACTATGAAATTTATGATGATTCAAACTTAGAATAATATATAAGAGGTTGAAGAACAAACATCACAAAGTCTTATGTTAATGGATAAATATTTTATCTTCAAGATGAGCTGGTCATAGTTAAGGTACCTACTATGTACGAGGTAAAATAATATTCCTCAAAAGAGAATAAATTGAATAGGAAGAGTACAATTACAAGTAAAATCATGGGTGATAGCAACCAAATGGAGGAAAATATAATTCTTAAAAACCTACCAATGAATAACTTGAGGGGAATACAAAGCCTAAACTTTGAAAAAAGGAGGTTTTAAAGATAGGGGATGAGGATAAAAATCCTTTATAGATCAGAAGCCCTTAAGGTGCTTCATACGTAACGAAGCTCATAAAGTTCAATATTTCCTACTAAATACTAATATTTCAAATCAAGCTATGTTGATAAAGGAAGAGCCTCAAATCATACAATTAGAGGTTAAAACTAGAGAAAATGTAATCATATGAAAGATCTTTGTAGTGGAAAATAAATAATCTATGAATATTTATTAGAGAAGAAAAAAATGTTTTTGAACCATATGCAAGTTTCAAGAAAAGGTATATGAGGTGATTGTAGATGGTGGTCCAATTGAAAATATAGTAAGTATTATAAGTGAATTGATTAAATCTTTATTGTTTTCTGAATGTAAGCCATGAGCCACAAAAGATTTCTTGGTTGACAAAAAATCAAAATGTGCTTGTGGGTAAAATATTATCTTATTTCCTTTAACATTGGCCCCTATGAGGATAAGGTACTATGTGACATAGGTGCTTCTAGGTTAGAAAATAAATTAAGTATAATTAAGTGATTAAGTTAAACCACAATCAACTTATAAGAGGTGGTGTTTATTATTTAAATTTCCCCATTATTTGTATGACAACCCTAGTTTTCTAAATATAATTGTAACATAGGGTTGAACTAAAAATAATATTAATTCTTATATAAAACTACTATTTCTAAAATACCTCATATTGATCAATATTTCTAAAATTAAATTAAAATATATCATAAATTTTGATCCTTTCTTAAACAAAATATTGAATTAGATAATGCATAATGAAAGAAAAATTATCCTTATCCTTATAAAACCATTGGTTAATTATTTATCACTTATTAATTTATCTAAATTAATTTTTTAATGCCCACACCATTGAATTATGGTGAACAACTCAAATTCCAAGACCTAGTTCACTCTCCCCCTCCAAAAAAAGTACTTAAATAACATGACACAAGCTCACCACAAAGCTTAGTACCATTGTTAGTCCATAATGATTAGGATTAACATCTTTGTATAACAATTGTAATAATATTTTCCTTTATTTAATGATTACAAAATTAATTATCCTTTTCAAGTATTCATACACCACTTGAAAATGAATTAATTAAGCAAATTTTACACTCAAGAAATCAAAAAGTAATGCATGTTATTAAACACAAAATAAATTCCAAGTCAACTAATACAAAAGACCAACAAAAGAGAGATGATACATCCTATCCCCCTTAAAAGAATCTTAATTGTAGCATAATCAATAAATCAATAATAATACCATACCAAGATTCCTACAACACACTATTTTTAGTATTAGAAACATGTATAAACCAAATACATGAAGTAAAATAATATGAAAATTTATTATACTCCAAAAGACTCTTAACTAAATTAAGAACTTAGTCATATAAATGAGAGATATTACCATTTGATGTCATTGGCCTTATTTATAAAAAGGGTGTTGTGCACCTTGTACAGGAAAATACATATTTATTTTTGGTGCATCTTTTGAGATGTGTTTAGCAACATTAAATATTTATTTGAGTCCACTTCTAACATTAAATATTTTGTGTGGTTTACACATTGGAAAATATTTGAAATTGGAAAAACTTAGTACCCAAAAATAAATGAGGAGATCAATGATTTTGTGTTGTTTTGAGAAACGTGGTTTAGCCAATACCACTTGGTGGTTTTAAGTAAGCTTGAATCTATAAAATCAAGCACATGTTTAGTGGTTGAGGTTTGCTATCATTTATATTGAGATCTCTTATAGAGTCCTAAAGTGAAGTATGTCATGGGACATGTGTGGTTGCATGATTCCTCATTATGCTTGGACACATGGAGGATGTATTGGAGGAGCTTGATATTTTAAAAACATTCATAAAAACTATAAAAATGTATTGTGATGAATAATAAATTAAGTGTGAATGAGGTTTAGTCTTTCCCTCATAGAGGATTTTCATAGGGCATATCTTTTGTCATCTTAATAGTATGATTGTATATTATTTTGTATGGTGGATTCTAAATATTTATTTGTATATTTTCTTTACTAATGTTGTATGGAATATTTTATTACTACAAATTTTCCTTTCAAGTGGTATTAGAGCTTAGTTACTAGCTTGTAGGAGGAGATCTCCCTAGGGTATGTGCAGGATCATCATGGAAAAAATAGGACCTTAAGTGGTGAAAAATTCTGAAAAATTAGAGTTAGGCAACTTAACATAAAAATTTGAATAAGTTATCTATATTATTTCGAAAATATGTAAGAATAGAATCTGTAGAAAATTGAATGTAGTTTATAAACTACTAGGTTCTTAAAATAAAAAATCTATTTGGTGAAAATTTGAAATTCCAATGCAGTAGTACTTAAATTTCAGGGAAAAAATAAGAAGTAGGTGTCTGTATGACCACCCTAACCATAATAAAATGATAATATTTTTTTATAAGATTTTAGATATAAGTAGAGGACTCATGTCCCGGTGTGATGCATATTTTTTTGTAATTTTTTTCTAAGTAAATAATTAATTATGAATTTTTTATTACAACTTTTAAAAAATATAAAAACTCGTATGCCTGACCACCTTAACTTGGTCAAAACTTCATGAAATTCAATCTATTTTTTTAATCCTATATTATGTGAAGCATAGAATGTGACGCATGTTTTGGATTCAAAAAATGTGATACCATTTGAAAGCTATAGATGTTTTTCAATCAGGACTTTAGTCATAATTCAAATAGAAAATGAATAATAATTATTTATTAAATTCAAAGTAAAACATGATTTATATTGGTGGAAAGTTGAGAATCTCCTTTAAAAACCCTTTTTTTTTCAAGCAAAGGCAAAAGCCTATATATTTATATATATAATATCATAAGTTTTTACATAGGATTATGAAACTGGACTTTACAAATCCATAATTTCCCTAATCTTTCAGATACACCAATATAATGCACAGGGAAAAGCCCAAAATTCAATTTTTTTTCCCCGAAATTACCCAAAAAAACCCAAAGTATTAACGAACTTTGTAATAGAAACCCATGTATATTGCTCAAAAAACCTAAGTAATTCTACCAGCCCTTCGAATATCATTTCAGAAATCCAAGTATATTTCTTAAAACACTGCTTGAAACTTATGGTGATTAATCTTCCACTCGCACATCCTGCACAGAGTTTTCATCTTGACCCTCTAAATTTTGTAGAACTTGACAAGGATGAGTCATAGGAACATCCATAAGAACATTAGCTGCAACTGGAATGCGATGATCGTGCCTCCCATGAAACACTAGACCCATTGCCTTCAAACAGAGCTTCCTCTGCAAACAGAACACGATGACCTTCATTTGGAACATTTACCTTTTCCTTTCCCCACTCCAACCGTGGGAAAGCAATCAACTTCATTCCTCAATTCGAAACATTCTCTACATTTCCATGAACACTCTCCACTTCCACTCGACCTACATTCAAAGCAGATGAAAACCCTCGGCCTTTCCTTCCAGCAGAATTTATGGGAGAATGGGGAGTGTGAGCGGTGAGGAACGAAATAGCATAGTATTTTTCTTTTATGGCCATGTCCATATTGACACAAACCCTCCTATAGTTATTCCTTAATGTGTTCATCAATTTTGGGTAAAAAAAAAGTCATCAGCCACATACCCTACACATACCCATCATATCGCCACTTTTTGGCTCATCACGATCTTGCACATACCCCCTAGTATTTGCAACCTTTTTAGTATGAGTAGATTTTTGTGTATAGTTGAATCCATGGTCTTGCAAGAAAATAATGAAGACACTTTCAATGTCAGATATATGTGTTTGTAGGTGATCCCACAATAGTGGTTTACAATTTTTGGCCAAATTGGACACTGAAATAATTTTTTCTAACTAAATCTTCACTTTCGGGCACCTATAGCAGCTAAACCATGAGGAATTTGAAGATGATGCAAACTAGAGTTTCATGAAATTTTGTGTGTAGATTCTAAATATTTTTTTTTCAAAATTTTTTGGAATCATATTGCACCTCTTTTTCCATCTCCCTCGAAAACTAGTTTTTTTTAGAAAATAATGTTTTTAAGGAGTGACACTCACCGTATAATGCATAACTTTTTTTCCATGAAGGATAGAATTCTAATTCTTTCGAATTTAGATTTGTAACTCCAATATCTAGTGCTTCCACTTGGTTAGATAGTTATTTATTGAATATTTTTTCCTTAATCAAGTTTCGAAGTAAAACCAATTACAATTCAGACATAGACGGACCATATAACGCGTAACTTTTTTTGTATGTATCGAAATTCAATTTTTTTTTGGATCAAGGACTTCAATATCTAGTGCACTCATATTTTTCAATTTTTTTTGATAATCTTCTATTTTTCCACATGTAGAACAAAGAGCTTCATTTTCGGTGAAAAACCTATGTTTAATAAAACCAAAACATATTAAAATTATAGTCATTGGATAGCTAGTTCCGAGGAATACCTAATTCCAGTTGGGTTTGTGAAGTATCCTCCATTTTCATCCTCAACCCAAGCTTCAAAGGGAAACAATTCTATTTTTCTTGGAGGCAGAGAGCAGAAATTAGGGAAAAGGGGGGTTCGAGCGAACCCCCAGGGGTTCGAGTGAACTAGGGTTCATTCGAATCCCCTTTCAAAAGGGGTTTGCATTTGTGTTTTTTGGCAGGATGCATTAAATGGGTTCACTCAAACCTAGGTTCGAGTGAACCCTCTTTTGGTTCGTTCGAACCCCAAGAATGAAATTTTTTGGCATGGGGTCATTTTTTGCAAGTTTTCCTTCCTCATTCTAATTGTAAACCACTTTTGTGTGTTTCCCCTTATAGACTTGGGTTATTGTAGATTTGGTGTTTGATGAATATTTAGTAAATAATTTTTTTGTTATAGCTCCTTTTGTGAGGATTTTGGAGGTAATCTTTTTCTAAAGACATCTTGGAAAAAAATGGACTTCACCATTGAGTCTAGATCAAGGCCCAAAAAATAATGGATCCATATAAAATATGACCATTCTTGAGGTTAGATTTTTTTTCCTTTTTTGGGGCCTTGGAGGAATTCACAAGTCAAAAATATGTAGTCATATGGAATCCATATGGTTGTAGGGTAAAAGAAAGATAATGGGTCCAGTTTTAGTGGAAATCTTTTGGCTTAGGAAAAATCCTATCAAGAACAAGTACATTTTTTTGTAAAAATGACTACCCTTTAGGATTTGATGCCCAAGCCTAAATTCCTACCCATATGGAATGGGAACCCATTTTCTTTCAAAATGGGTACTTTTTTTGGTTTTTGAAATAGGTACCAATTTATAATTACACAATATACTTGTTCCTTTTAGAATAGGTATGCATTTTGGAGTGAGTACACATTCCATAAATTTTTAAATTTGAAATTCCATGGACTTACTTTTGTTTTATGCCTAGAAACCCAACCCTTAGTTTTGGACCTACAAGTACAATACAATGTTAACAACAAGAGAAAATTTGACTTTAGTAATATGGTTGACAATTTTTTAATAATTTTTGGGCGAAACTAAAACCCAAACATACTAGTTTATTAGTCTTGGTATATTCTTGGGAGTCCAATAGCTAACTATCTTGGGAATGATTGAAATAAAATTTTAATGTGATTTTACGTATTGTTAAAGGGTAGGAAATTTCAGCTACATGTGCTATGTGCAACATTTCCACACTTGGTGAGTTCTCATCAAAAGTGGAAATTCTAAAAAGGGTGTAGATGGGTTTATGGCTTGATTATTTTTAATAGAGGCACAACCAACAAAGAGGTCTACACCACTATACCTACATAATATTGGAGAGAAAAAATAGTAATATTTAGAGATATATTGAAAGGAATTCCTTACAAAAGGGATCATGATCATTCCATTCAACTAATACAAATTTTTCAAACACCTAGTAACATTATGCCTTATAATCTTATCCAGATGTTTAAAGAGTAAATCAAGAAGATATATTACAAGAGATGTTAGAAGAAAGTATTATCTATCATAGTTAGAGTGCTTGTTCCTCTACAATGGTGATGGTACATAATAAGAATGAAAACCAACCAAGTAGTGAGGCTCCAATATAGATACCTATTCCTATTCTAATTGGATCCAAGTTCCATTGCCTTGGCACAAGTGTCTAGTCTATAGAGAACTCAACAAGTACACCATAAAAATTAAGTTTAATATTCCATTCATTGATTCTTTGTTCAATGAGCTAAATGGAGTGATATTATTTTAAAACTTTATCTTAGATTAAGTTATCAATAAATTAGAATTAAGAAAGAAGATATTCCCAAGAAAATATTTGGGACTCATGAGGGTCATATGAGTTTATAGTGATGCCATTTGGTCTTATTATTGCACCTTGTACATTTTAAAGATTAAATTTTGGCATGGGAAGACTATTTACACCATGCTAATCAAGAATCACAAGTTCTCCAACAACATTATCTTAATACTACACCTTCTTAATGGGCTTTTGGAATCAAAGAGGGGGAGTACTTGGGTTGCATTGTGTCTCATGAGGAGTAAAAGTTAATCCAAATAAATTCAAGGTGATGGTGAGAGCCCAATTTTTAAAACCATTAAGAACTTGAGGGGTTTCCAAGAGTCATTAAATAATCATGGCCACATAGTAATACCCCTCACATTTTTTAAAAGGTATGATTTATTGTGGAATAAGGTAGTTAATATGAAATTTAAGAGATTGAAAGACATGACATGTACCACTCTAGTTTTGGGTATGTACATAGAAATGAGGGACCAAAAGGGAGTCAAAAGTGTTTTTTTTAAAAATTAGTAAGGACTAATCTTGGATGATAAACTGAAGATAGCCAAACTCAAAATTTGAAGATGTGAGAAAAATAAGATTTTCCATGCTCATAATCTAGTTTCTAAACTACTATTCAAAAAATGGTGGAGATTAAAAGGTTCAAATAGGGGGAGCACACAAAGTGCTCCTTATTTTGTCAAAAACCTATAACATAGTGTCCAATGTGCTCCACCTAAAATTTTAAATTTATCAATCTTTCACAAATTGCTTTAATATAAAATTAGCTAATATAATGTAGTTTATACCTATTTTTTGTTAAATTTTAGTGAATATATGATTTTTTACTTATTCTCAATGTAGACACATCTTGAAAATGAAAAATTGAGCATGCTCCCCCTTTTAAAAAAATAATAATTGAAAGTTAATTTTTTTAATGTATATAGAATAGATTCTAAAAATTAAAGATATAATTTGTTTCTAATTTGAATTAATGGATAAAAATGACTAAAATACTATGCATAGGTTTTTGGGAAAAAAAAAAGATACTATTAAAATAAATTGAAGATCAAAACTTTAACACAATCAAAATGAAAAAATAACATGGTTAGAAAGGTAAGAGAGATTGGTGTTATTGTGACATTTTAAAAAAATATTGAAAAAATTGTAAACCTAATGGAGAGCACACTTGATATTAAATCATTTTTCCATATTTTATAGAAAACACATCTATGGGTGTTGGAATGCAAGTACAACCCTAAGGGTTGGCAGTTTCCAGGGAAATTTATAATTTGAGTGCATTATGAGCCTCTCATGTTATAAAAAATAGTCTAAACCACATTATTTTAGACTATTTTTTATGTTTTTCATAATGCCGATGCATTTTTAAAAATATAAAATAGTCTAAAACCATGTGGTTTAGACTATTTTTTATTTTTTCATAATGTGAGCTCATGTTATGTCTCAATAGTGATTGATCCACTATTGAGACATAATACAAGTGTGTTATAATGTGAGAATGTTATAAAATGCTATGTTATATGCATAATGGACCAAAAAGTTCTTTTGGCCACTTTTTGGTCCCCAATTTTGTGCACATGCCCTTTAGTTGCTCCAAATTTCACCAAAAAAATATTGTGGAGTGCGATGCTTTGAGAATGGTATAGGAGTAGTAATTATATAAGAAGAAATGCTTTTTAATTTTGAAATTCATTAATTGAAGAGTAAGAATGCACCCAAACCTATATATGAGAAGGAAATGCTAGTTATTATTCATGTAGTCAAATAGTCGAGGCTATATTTGATGTAAACACTTCAAAGTAAAGAAAAATCATGATGGCTTAAAAAAATTCTTGGAGTAGTGATTACTATCTAAAGGAAAATTTAAAATGGTCACTAATATGTTAGGACATGAATTTGAGATCACCTATGAGAAAGGGAAGGAGAATGTAATAGTTTTTTCATTATCCAAAAGGGATGATAAGTATTCAAGGCCTTATTGTGTGTTATTTCAATATTATAGGTGATTTGGCTTAAAGAAGAAGATTGGAGTAGTAGCAAGATATTTCTAGATTGAATCTCATTAAATAGTTATAGAGTGTTTCAAGAAATTCAAATATTTTTTTGTTGGAAAAGAGATTCTTTGTGGTATAAAGTAAAACTATACAATTTCAATAATTACACCTTTAACCATAATATTCTACAAGAGGTCTATAATTCTCTAATTGGGGATCACTTAAGGATTTTTGAAGACACATCAATGAATTAAGCAAGATTACTTTTGGGAGGGGCTTAAAGGCGATTTTCAAAAATTTGTGGAGGGTGAAAGTTCAAAGCTATATCCCACATTTATAAAGGAAACAAATAACACTAATCCATATTTTTAAATTTAATCAATAGAAAGTGACATATATGTTTTGAATGTTGCATTGTAAATTGATCAACTACAAAAAAAAATAGTGTATTTTATTTTTGTATTCTTTTAAAATAAAAATAAATGTAAATACAATTTTTTAATAAAATTGGTACTATAATTTAGTTACTAGAATAAAATGCTAAAAATGAGGTTAAGTGGCAGACCACTTTTTTAATAATAATTGTATTTTTTCCCTTTAAAAAAAAAATAACTTGAAACTTTAGTGCAATTTTTTCCATTTTTTCTAAATACTTGTTTTAACATAATTTTTGAAATTCTTATGTACTAAAAACATCATTATTTTGACATTACTCCACTGTTTTTCTTAACTATTTATTTGAGATATAAAAAAAGATATTATCTTGACTTGAAATCTCTCCTAAGTTTGTACATATTTTTCATTTAAAAAATTAAATTTTAGTATTTTTTCTTGAGAATATAATCAATCTTATATTTTAGTGTTGATAGCCTACTTTTAGTATAAAAAAATATAAACACTAATTAAAATAATTTTAAACAATATTTTGAAAAATACACTTTTAGATCTACAAAAGGATAATTAAAAAGAAAATTATCTAAATGAGTAGGAGTTGTGATAACATATTTTTTTAAAATAATTTTATTTTTTGGTAAATGACACCAAAGTGATGCTACACATGATGGTGCAGGTGCACCCAAGCATGATCATGCCTCAATGAGGCAACTTCAAGTTTCTAAATTAGATATGATGTCTTAAGATTGTAATAAGGTAGTCTTGATCATTTTGAGGTTGTATTAGGTCATAGTTGGTCGTTTTAGGTTCATCAAGCATATAATGTGAAAGTTGTAAAAATTGTCAAAAAGTTGTCATAACAATATTGGCAAAAATGCAAAATCATGGAATACCAAGAGACAAGTAGTTGTAGAGACATTTTTAGGCAGTTGGTTTGGTTATTTAAAGCATGATGTAACCTAATACACTTCAAGGAAGGTTGGGAGTTGATGAATAAAGAAGAATTTCAATGAAAAATACTGTTATTTTGTCTTTTTCCTGTATTTTCATTATTTTCAGGCCATTGCACAACCATTAATAGTTCTTAAATCCACCTCTCCTCCATTGTATTTCGAAGCCCTGTGGATCTATTCCATTTATCTTTTTATCTCATTAAAATCCATTCAAGTTTGTAAGAGTTGTAAGCATTTTATCACAGGTGGGTTAAACCATCTTCAAGGGTAAACTGTGTGTAATTAAAATTGTTTTTTCTCAAGCCACCATTGAAATTTTCTATAAACTAGTGAAACGGTAGTTTTCTATGTATATTAAATGTTCACAAAACTGTAGGGTCTGTGGTGAAGGTTTGTGGTCGATTCAACAAAGCCCTAGTTCTGAAAATTATGGGAAATCTAGTAAAAACAGAGAACAATGGAGTCTTATTGAGTATTGTCCATGGTTTTTGAGTTATTCATGGTTGGTTTTGTTTTAAAAAAAAATTCAAGGTGTATTTTAACCTATCTTGTGATTGGAACCGGTGGATTGATGAGTTTTGTGTTCATTTTATTGACTGTCCTGTTTGGCAAAATATTAAGATCAGTCAAGAATTTGAGTTTGATTGAGGGTTTTTTAGTCCCTCTTGTATACTGGTGTTTTCAAAAGATGCATAGGTGCCTTGAGAATCTACTTCAAGTTAGAGTTTGGTGATTTTATAAGGTTGAGGCCTTTGTGTAATGACTGTCCTGTAAAAGTAGTTTTATGACAGTCATAAATTGGAATCAAAATTGATGGTTTTAAGATTGGTGTTTGATAAAATAACTTGCTCAAGGTATGGTGGATGGTTTGATAAGTCTGTGCATGTGTTTTGAATATGTTTTTGGCATCATAAAAGAGAGTGGGCTTGGGGAATTGAGGTTGTTCATTGATGAGGTCTAAATAAGCATAGTTTGCTAATTGGGACAACCAACTTTGTAAGTTCACAAGTTTGAGTTGTTTATGTTGATGAAAAGGTATGGGCCAGTTATATTGATGATGTTTAAATTGTTTTTAGAAGTGTTCAAGGGATTTTGTGCGTTACTCTCAGTTTGATGGTTTTGATTCAATAGTTTTGTGAAGAAGGTTTGAGTCCTAGTTGAAAGGACATGAAAGATTTGTTTGAGTTTTGTCAAGTAAGACTGTGAGAGTCATTTTCTTCCTCTAGCATTGCATCAAAGTGGTATCATAGAACAAAGGGTGATGGGTAGAGAGTTTTTTTTTTGTGGTTTTGTGTTGTGGTTGTGTGTAGGTTAAGAAGAACCTAGTTGTTGCCAAGAGAGGGTAGATAAAGTTGAGAAAAGTGAGTTGTGAAGCAAGGAGAGACTTGCCTAGAGACCATCTAAAAGATGGAAGTGTTAAGGAGACATTTGCAGGTAGAGGAGGAAAGAGAAAAGAGAAAGAGGAAAGAGAAGTTAGACAAAGAGATAGTAGCATTGAAGCAAGATATGAGAAGAATGGATGCATAGTTCAGTGATTTTTATGCAAAGTCTATGATGAAGATGGAGCAGATGATTAAGCAGTTGACAAGTTGGCACTTGAAGATTAAGAAAAGAGTTACATGGCCCATAAAGAAGATTGTCGAAAGAAGAAGGCAAAAGAAGAGAATAGAGAAATATGTGTTTGAAGATGCAAAAGAAGCATTCAAGGATGAAGACAAATGTGTTGCAGCCATTCCCAAGCATGAAGATGAAGGAGAAATAGAGATAAAGGACCTGATTGTAGAAGGAGAATATATTGAGTTGGTGTCAAGGTTGGAAGAAGAAATGATCAAAGATGAATTGATCTTGGAGGTTTACAAAGAGTTGAAGAAGGATGGAGGTATTGTGATAGAGTTGATGTATCATTTCTTTGCTATGATAACTCTTTGGATAGCAAATAATTTGCAAGACAAGATGTAGTAGATTGGACGACAAAGTGTTGAGATTGAGATTGAGATGAAGGAGAAGATTCACAAAGACAAGTCAAGATGGAAACTAGCTAGCATAGACCAAATTAAACCAAAGGTGAAGATGAAGGTTTTAGGGCAAAAAGACTACAAGGAGGAGAATATAATGACACAATCCAAGAGGACTTGGAATTCTTTTTGGTCGGGGAGAATGGTATAGGTGCACCCAAGCATGATCATGCCTCCATGAGGAAACTTCAAGTTTTTGAATTAGATATGATGTCTTAAGATTGTAATAAGTTAGTCTTGATCATTTTGAGGTTGTATTAGGTCATAGTTGGTTGTTTTAGGTTCATCAAGCATATAATGTGAAAGTTGTAAAAATTGTCAAAAAGTTGTCATAACAATATTGGAAAAAATGCAAAATCATGGAATACCAAGAGACAAGTAGTTGTAGAGACAGTTTTAGGTGGTTGGTTTGGTTATTTAAAGCATGATGTAACCTCATAAACTTCAAGGAAGGTTGGGAGTTGATGAATAAAGAAGAATTTCAATGAAAAATACTGTTATTTTGTCTTTTTCCTGCATTTCCATTATTTTTGGGCCATTGTAGGGCCATTAATAGTGATGAAATCCACCTCTCCTCAATTGTATGTCAAAGCCCTATGGATCTATTCCATTTAGCTTTTTATCTCATTAAAATCCATTCAAGTTTGTAAGAGTTATGAGCATTTTATCACAGGTGGGTTAAGCCCTCTTCAAGGGTAAACAGTGTGTAATTAAAATTGTTTTTCTCAAGCTTCCACCATTGAAATTTTCTATAAATTGGTGAAACGGTAGTTTTTATGTATATTAAATGTTCACAAAGCTACAGGGTCTATGGTGAAGGTTTGGGTCTGATTCAACAAAGCCCTAGTTCTAAAAATTATGGGAAATCTGGTAAAAACAGTGAATAGTTGAGTCTTATTGAGTATTGTTCGTGGTTTTTGAGTTCTTCATGGTTGGTTTTGTTTTAAAAAGGTTTTCAAGGTGTATTTTAACCTATCTTGTGATTGGAACTGGTGGATTGATGAATTTTGTGTTCATTTTATTGATTGCCCTGTCTGGTAGAATATTAAGATCAGTCAAGAATCTGAGTTTGATTGGGGTTTTTTTTAGTCCCTCTTGTATACTGATGTTTTCAAAAGATGAATAGGTGCCTTGAGAATCCAATTCAAGTCAGAGTTTGGTGATTTTATAAGGTTGAGGCCTTTGTGTATTGACTGTCTTGTAAAAGCAGTTTTATGACAGCCATAAATTGGAATCAAAATTGATGGTTTTAAGATTGGTGTTTGATAAAATAACTTGCTCAAGGTATGGTGGATGGTTTGATAAGTCTGTGCAAGTGTTTTGAATATTTTTTTGGAATCATCAAAGAGAGTGGGCTTGGGGAATTGGGGTTTTTCATTGATGAGGTCTAAATAGGCATAGTTTGCTGATTGGGTCAGTCAACTTTGTAAGTTCACAAGTTTGAGTTGTTTATGTTGATGAAAAGGTATGGGCCAGTTATATTGATGATGTTTAAAGTGTTTTGAGAAGTATTCAAGGGATTTTTTTTTCTTTACTCTCAGTTTGATGGTTTTGATTCAAGATTTTTGTGAAGAAGGTTTGAGTCCTAGTTGAAAGGACATGAAAGATTTGTTTGAGTTTTGTCAAGACTGTGAGAGTGATTTTCTTCCTCTATCATTGCATCACATGAATCTAGTGGATGTTTGTGGCCCATATTTAATTTAATTGTAGTGAACCTAACTAGAACACATTTTAGAAAAACCTACTTTTAGTTGGATATGCTAAAAATTAGATGTGCTAATAAGTTCGCCTAAAATGGGACACAAATTTAAAACTTGAGCTTGGTAGAATGCTTGGTATGTTAAATAAATAGATGAGATGATTAAGACCCCTAGTATTTTACTTTTTTTTTGGTTATTTCTAGCCAATTATGGGAAGATGTCTCCATGGATTTCATCATAGGCCTTCCAAATTTTAAAGGTAAGAGTGTCATAATGGTAGTTATATAGACTTACCAAATATACCCATTTTATGCACCATTCCATCCTTTTATAGCAAGTATAGTGGAAAAAGAGTTTATAAATAATATATAGAAGTTGTACATGGTATCTTGCAAGTTATTGTAAGTGATCACGATCCTATTTTTATTAGTGATTTATGGATAGGTCTCTTATTCGATACTCAACTAGCTTGTAATTCTCCATACCATCCTTAATCAAATAAACAAGCTAAGACAATAAATAAGTGCTTGGAGGGGTATCTATATTGATTCAATTTAGGTAAGCAATCTCAATGGGTGGCTTGGCTACCACTAGAAAAATGGTGGCATAGTTCACTTCCTTCAATATTTCTTTAAGAATCTCATTATTTATGGAATTATATAGATACCACCCCATCAATCACATCATGATTGAAGGTTACACCTATTAGTGTGAAGATAGTTTCTTACTAACTAGTTATCATCTTAGGACTTGTTCACACTTTTTTTATCTAACTATACTTAGGACTTTGATTTTTTTTAATTTTATCTTGTCATAAGATTAAGACATGCCATAATCTTATGGTGTCCTAAATTTTTATGCATGTTGTTAGTACAAAAAGTAAATTCTATTCAAAGTAGATATGATTTATTAGTTAACTACTCTTTTGGAGTTGAGTTTAACTAATTAACAATCTCTTAAGTAGATTATTTCTCTTAATTAATTAATCTTAAATTATTATCCATAGGTTCTACCTTATCTATATAAGAGCATCAAACTAGTGTTTGAGATCATCAAGTTATGGATGAAAGATAATGATTTGTTAATGAAAATTTAGCTTTTCATTTCAAATCATTATGATTTTTTTTTCTTTGCAATATCCTTGGATCCTATGAGTCCTTTCCTAGGATTTTAAATGGTTTCAAATCTTTAGATCTATAAACCTCTTCTCTTGTTTGGGTTTTTTTTGGGTAAATTCATTTATATAGTGCAATTTATAGTAAAATGAACTATCAATTTTGAGTTTTGAAGGTCCAAAAACCCATGAATTGACTATAAAATCAATAAGGTTTTCTCACATTAACATATAAAAGTTTTTTTGATTGAGCTCCAAGGGTAGTCATATAGAATTTCATATCATTCACACAAATCTATGCAACTATATGGTTGTTGTATTATATTACATCCTACCATTGTGATGCTTGCATAAATAGTCTTACATCTACTATTAGGTTATTAGTGTCATCTCTAGTATGGGTTTTCAAAAAACAAAAAAAAGCCTCACACTTGAATGGTATAGTTATGATGCATGGAACCACCATCCAATGTCAAGAGTAGTGCTTACATTTTCACCATTAGTACCTCCCTCCACTATAGCCATTGTACTAGGACCACAAATATACCCTAGGGATCTCACCCTAGTGATATAACCTTTTCCTCCACCCCCATGCAAAAAACTAGTATTTTTCAAAAATTAGTTTTGCATGTGAAGAGGGCAACTTTCTGAACTAGACTATAGTAATTTTGTGACTTGTATGTATTTTTTGGAAAATTTGGTTATGATTTTGGAATTTTCCCAAGATTCCAAACATATTCTAGTAAGGTCAAAATATTTTGATGATATCATAATGATTTCATGTTGACATTGTGAACCCCTTATAGGTTTTGTTGCCCCTTCACTAATAGAGTTTTCTATTTTCTAGCTACATTTCAAATGCCCTTTTCTTTCTCATATGGTATTTTTTTTAAGAATTTTTTGAAATGTGGATTTTTTACATGCTTTGTGATGGTGAAGGTGTATTTTTATTTTTGACTATAGTCTTATTCATAAATTATTTTTCTCTTAGATCTTACTACATTATTTTCATTTTGGAAACTTTGAAGTCATATATCTTTTGACCACTAAGTCAATTTTTTTACTTTTTACAAGTGACATAAAACACTTTTTCAGATCATACTATTTTTCAATTCTCCCTTGGAGGCTACCCTCTTTCCATTTTAGTTTCTTAGAGTTATTGAAACTATTGGCACCAGTATCTTTTACTACAATATTGTAGCATAGGCTATCATTTATGCTTTGTTTAAGTGGTGTCTTTTAGGTCACTCATACAATGTGTGTGCCATCAATATTTTCAACAACTATATTTTTTTCCGTATGGGTGATCCCACAATACTAGTTTACAATTTTTGGCCAAACTGGACATTGAACTAATTTTTTTTTAACAAAATCTTCACTTTCGGGCACCTATAGCTACTAAACCATGAGGAATTTGAAGATGATGCAAATTAGTGATTTGTGGCATTTTGTATGTAGATTTCAAATATATATATTTTTTAAAAAATTCAAAATTAGATTGCATTTCTTTTTCCATCTCCTTCGAAAACTAGTTTTTAACAATAAACACCATTTTTAAAGAGTGTTGTTCACCGTATACAACATAACTTTTTTTCTATAAAGGATAAAATTCTAATAATTTCGAATCTAGATTTGTAACTATGATATATAGCACTTTCATTTGGTTTCTAGTGTTTTATTGGATATTTTTTCTTAATTAAGCTTTGAAGTCAAACTAATTACAATATAGACGTAGGTAGACCGTATACAACATAACTTTTTTTGTATGTAGGGTATGTGCATGATCATGATGGGCCAAAAAGTGGTGATATGATGGGTATGTGTAGGGTATGTGGTTGGCGACTTTTTTTTACACATTGATGAAACGAAAAAGGTTTTTAAAGGAGATTCTCACCTTTCCACCAATATAAATTATGCTTTACTTTGAATTTAATAAATAATTATTATTCATTTTCTATTTGAATTATGACTAAAGTCCTGATTGATAGGTTGATTGAAAAATATCTATAGCTTTCAAACGGTATCATATTTTTTGAATCTGAAACATGCATCACATTCTATGCTTTGCATGCTATAGGATTTTAAAAAAAAAAAATTCATGAAGTTTTGACAAAGTTAAGGTGGCTAGACATACAATTTTTTATATTTTTTTAAAGTTGTAATATAAAAATTATAATTAATTATTTATTTGGAAAAAAATTACAAAAATATGCATCACCTTCGAGACAGTCCTCTACTTATATCTAAAATATTATTAAAAATATTATCATTTTATTGTGTGGTTAGGTGGTGGACAAACACCTACTTATTTTTCCACTGAAATTTAAGTGCTCTTTGGCATTGAAATTTCAAATTTTTCATCAAATAGATTTAAAAAAAAAACCTAGTAGTTTAGAAACTAAATTCAATTTGCTAGATTCTATTCTTACATATTTTTGAAATAATATATATAACTTATTCAAATTTTTACGTCAAGTTGCCTAACTCAATTTTTGAATTTTATACTTAAGGGCCTTTTTTTCCATGATGATCCTACACATACCATGTCCGAAATTCAATTTATTTTTTGTTGGATTAAGGACATCAATACCTAGCACAAACATATTTTTCAGAATTTTTTTGGTAATCTATTATTTTTACATGTGTAGAACAAAGAACTTGATTTTCGGTGAAAAACCTATATTCACAAGAAATAAAAAATAAATATAATAATCAAATTAAATATACTTAACATTATAATTGTAATACCCCTCCTCTTACTGTTTGGATTTATTATTTTTCTATGCGTTCGTTTGCTACTTGTGATTGTGATGATACTGTTATTGTTTGATTTGGCTTGCTAGACGTTAGATGATGATGTTATTTCATTATGGACATGATTATTTCATATGACATTATGGTTGGTTATATTAGTTGAGTTTCAGAATTATGATATGATGCAGTGATTGAATTAAATATGTTATGAGATGATTGTTAGTTAGAAATGTTAATTTATTGGTTATATTATAATTGTTAGAATAGGTGTGATGAAGGACAATATAGCATCACTCGTTCGCGAGTGCCCTGTTATGTTGCGATTCCTTCTCACAATGCAGTACTTTAATTTGATGCTTTGATTTTATATATATATATGTATGCACATGTACACAACTTCGTTTGTATGGGATTTGCAGGTACAAGTCTCGATTCCACCTGCCTTGGTAGGACAGGCGAGCACCTAGCCCAACGGATAAATGTTGAAATAGAGGTGATGATGAAGTCCTCCCGTCCCATGATGTGGTCGTCTCGTTGATTGGTATTGTTCATTTTTGTAAATTGTCGTCCTGTGGTTTGTGTTTTGTAATTGTCATCTCTTGATTAATGTTGGTACTTTATTTGTTGTGGTGTAATCGATTTTGATGATGGAAGTAATTAGTTGTTTTAATGTTAGATTTAAATTATATTAGAATATTTAAATGATTTAATTATTTTTGAAAAAACATATATTTCAATTAAATAATAATTATATATTAAATGTGACTTAATTATTTTAATCAATTAACTAGTGGTGGATAATTATGAGAATAATTTATTTAAATTAAATAAGTAATGTGATGTGCAAGTAAAGTTGCAAAAACAAAAATAAAAGCAATAAAACAAATAAAAAGAATAAAAAGATTGTGTAAGCCAATAGGAATGGAGATCTGGGAAAAAGCTAGTTTTTAAAGAATTGATTTTCTTTTAATTTGGATTTTTGAGAGTTTTTGAAGAGATGGGCAATATATTTTTATTTAATCATGAATTTTTGAAAGTTTTTACACACACAGAAGATCAGAGAGAGAAGGAGTTGCTCAAGACATTTTCTATGTACTTTTGATTCGGAAGAGATTAGTTTTGAATTCTTTGCTGTTATTGGAGGAGAGTTCTAGGAAGGAAATTTGTCTTCAATCTGTTACTGGCATTGTCTTGGGGAGTTCTTTCTGGATTAAGAAGTGGAATCGAGTTCGAGGGCATCAGAGTCAAGCAGGAATCTTCAGATTTTCGAATAAGCTTTGGACACCAGGTTCCACTCAAAGTCTCCTTCTCGTACCTTCTCTTTTATCTGTCTGCTTTAGAAAAAGAAAAATAAATTTTATTAAAAATGACTTTTATGAATGTAGAAAACTACTGGTTGAACTGAAAATTAGTGCAAGTTATTAGACTTGAAATAAAGAAAAATATAGTTATTATTACTGTACCAAATTTTGTCAAAACAAAAAAACCGATCTTCTGAAACATACAATTTATCAATAATAGCATTTAGAGAAAAATGATTTCCCTATACATTTGAGAGTTTGTAAATATATGTGTATGTGTAAAATATTCATTGCTCTATGTTGTTCTTTTATTCTCTGATTTAAATTTACCTCTTTACTTTTACTCTGTTTATTTAAATAAATAAATAAACAAATATATATATATATATATTTATTTATTTTGGTTGTATTGTGTTAGATTTAAATGGTGCATATGCGTCGGCCGTATGCCTTTTATTTTTATTTTTATTTTTTATTTTTTTTTATATGAAACAAAATTTTAATTTCCGTTCGCGAAAACGAAATTTGCGTGTTTATAAAATCGAAATCGAAATTCACCAGTTCAATGAAAATTTAGTTTTATTTATGTGGAGGGGGGGGAAAGGTTCGTACCTTTCCCCTGCCCCCCTTCCTTGTAGTGGGGACTGTGCCCAGCAGTCCGCGGACTGCTGTGCGCGACAATCCGTAGGACTGCCGTGCGCAGCAGTCACGAGGACTGCTGTGCGCAGTCCTCCGTGCTATGTGTGTCGGCCAGCAATGGCTTAAACTAAAATTTGTTTTTTTTATATATTTTTTTTATTATTATTTATTGTATATAAAGTTTGGCATTTGGCTCATTTTTTTTAATTATTATTTCAATTTTTAATGTTTATATATATATATATAATATTCTGCGTTCTGTGTATATGCATTATTTGTCAGGAGGTGAATTTATTTAGAATTTCGTTGGTTGGGTAAAGTCTTTTAATTACAATAAAGTTGGATGTTTACATATAAATTATTTAAGAGTTATGTATATATTTAAATTATAGTTGTATTGTATTTTATTTTATTTTATTTCAATCAGGTAATTAAATATCATGTATTTTAATGGAATTCTGATTGTTTAATTTGTAAGTTAATTTATTATGTTTTACGAATATAATTGTGTATTTGAATTAAATACTTGATGTCGTTATTATTCAAGAAGTTTGTTATATTTTAAAATGACACTGTTCCTTATCATTTAGTTGAACAAATTTGTTATACAACAATTGAACTTTAACAGTGATCGTAAACCTTGTTGCGACATTTGTGAATGGTTACATAATCGAGAGTGGAATTAAGCGTAGTGGTACAACCTTGTAAATGTTATCTGAGTTTTCTTTTCATGTTGTAGTTTTCTTTGTTCAGTATTGTCGATGTGGGAACCATTTTGGTCTGTGAAAATCTTGTTCCAGAGGCTTGTGATTTAAAGTGTTATTTACCTTTGTTTATGCTTTAGAGCGTTATTGGTGTTTTGTTAGGAAGGGTTGGACGGGTTTGCAAGTCTTTTGATTATGTGCAGTTGCGAGATGGTTAATGCCTCGTGTATCTGATTTTGGTTTTATGACTTATATGTGTTGGTTCAACCCTTGCCTACTTGAGATATGTTAGGGGTCATAGGAGGGAGAGTGGCTCTTCGTGGGCACCGGCGCCTCAGGATGAGGAAGGGCTCAGGATAACCCACGAAAGAGTAAGATAAACAAGTGATAACCTAAACAATAGAATTAGGGGGTTGGGTAGTTGAAAAACACAAGATAATAAAACATTGGATTCCTCGGCTATGCATTAGGGCTACACTAGACTAGTGATAGACTGAGAAGGCCATGGTCGGCATAGTCATAGTCTCGTCTTCATGAGAGACTATTGGCTCCGCATCAGCTACCCTATGGTGCCGGCGCCTCAGTTAGGAGGAAGGGCCAGGAGATCCATAGATGGGTTCCGACGCCTCAGTTGGAGGAAGGGCCAGGAGAATCCCATGAGAGCTATGCGATGACACTCTCCACTTGACACCCTTGTGCGTTGTTGTTATTGCCTCTGGATGTTATCTCTTTATGACATTTCTTTGAATTCTTGTGAATTTGTTTCATGATTGTTAATTGATAGTACTTCATGTTATTGTGATGAGTTTCTTGGTTTTAACTTGTCATGTGGTCTGTGAACGTTATTGGTTGTTCATCGTATACTTTGAGTGGTATTTGATTTGTATCATAATGTGTTTGAGTCGGTTTGACATTCATGGTCGGGTTCACTTCCTCGTCACCTCTGAGCACGGGGGGTGAGTTACTTGTAATTCACATGGTTGGGTGGAACGTGCTCTGCACCCGTTGGGTTCCCCATCAGCGTCCTGTCTTCTCAACATTTCCAGTTGGAGTTGTACCAGCATTCACCTTGTAGTTCATATTTCATTATTCTTGTATCAATCCCCATGTTGGGAAATTCTATGTAATTCAATTATCAGATATTGTAATGTAACATTTAAACAATGATGTAATAGTTAGGCTCATTTGTATCCTTGTTAAAAGATTTTATCATGCATGTAATTATGCGATGTTTATTATGCTCCCATCATGGTTATGGGATGTATCATTGTTTATGGTTATTATAAAGGAAATGGTTATGTTGTAAATGTTATCTTTATTTCCGTTTAGTTGTTGCGATGTAACCTCGCGTGCCCCAGAGAACCAAGTGTGTTAATGCTATGTAATATGTTATGTGGTTATGGTTAAATGTATTACATGTTTAATTTAATTATTTAAAAAAAAATTATTTGCTATGTGTGTGTTCTCTGGGGTTTGCATGACGGGCATACAATAATTTTTGGGAAGCTTATAATAAGGACTACATACTTACAAAATTTTTTTTTAAATGAATTCAGTTGATCCCCAAAATGGTAAATCAAAAGTGGTTTTTTTATCAGCATTTTGATAGGTGTAAAGGAGACTCCATTATAGGTATCATATAAAACTAGCGAGGTTCTATCCAAGGGGGTTTGATCTAAGGTGGTTTGATCAAACCATCTTCAATTGGAATCCTTTAAATTGAACTTTTTCAGGGCTTAAATCATTATATTTTCTAAAAATATGTGATTTTAGCAAAAATCAAGATGTCCCAAAAAGTGTAAACTACTATTGTGGGATCACCCTTATATCCATTTAAGTTTGTTTGAGTAGTTTAATTAAAAACTCAAGTAGATTTATTATTCTTTGATCATAAATGTCATCTTAATTTTAGTGGAGGTTCTATGGTTCTAGCAGTTGTTCTTTGATAATTATTTATATCTTCTTCATGCTTTAGGGAGTTCTCCATGTTCATATTTTTATTCCTAATATTTATGGAAATATTTAGAGACTTATTTAGTCTTTCTAATGTTCTCTCTTTTGGAAAGGAGTCTTTACCTACATGGTTTTCTCCTTTTCTCCATATTTTGAGTCATTTTTTAGGCATGGGTACTTGTTTAGATCAATTTTTTTGGTTCTATATTTTCAAATTTACATTTGGTTTGTCTCCCCTAAGTTGTGCTTAAGAAAGGGTGTTAGTGTGAACTTCGTTATTTACTAGAAAATTAACCTCTTAAGACTTGTTCACACTTGTTTAGGTAAGTTTACCTAAAAAATTGACCTAAGTTTTTGTCTCAATTCATAAGATCGAGTCACTTTTTATAATCTTATGGTATCCTACAATTTTATTTATGCTATTTAATATTAATATTATAATTATATTTTAAATAGATATGCTTTATTAGTTAATTACTCTTTTGGAATTGAGTTTAACTAGTTAATTATCTCTTGAATAAATTATTTTTAAATTAGAAAATTACTCTTCAAATTGTATCCCTAGTATTGTGGGCAATAGGGCGGGAAGATTTCCACATGTTGGTTGTGTAAAGCCCTTGGGGTTAGCATATCCCCTTTGCTTAGGTGGGCTGGACAACCAACGTGGAGTTGGGATGATGCTTAGGAAATGGTCATGTTGCCATGTTTAAATCGATGTTTGGGCCAGAAGGTGAAGTTAAAACAATGATTACCCTATGTTGGTATGTGGCAACTGATCATGCTATAATGTACACTCTTCATGTATCCTTACTGGGGTTCGGGGCTGGGCCGAGCCTCAAGCAGGGGTTCAAGGGCGGCAACCCCCGAGAATTTTTTTTCCCATTTTTCACTATCATCGACAAAATAAAAAACCGACTTTGTAGAACCCTAATTTTGGAAGTTTCTAAAAAGCTTGTTATAAGCACTTTGGATGGGGGTTGCAGTAGCGAATTTATTAGCAAGATTGTAATATGTTTTACACTGGATAATAAAATCTTTGGATAGCTACAGTTTTGTGGATGTAGCCCGAATTTGGCGAACCACGTTAAATTCTCTGTGTTGTCTTGTTTCTGCTATAAATTTATGTGTTTTATTTCTCTGTTTTATTGATCAAATATGCATTTAACCGTTAGATATTTTCCTTCTAACCCTAACAAGTGGTATCATATCTAGGTTGTGTTTGATTATCATTTGCAGGAAAGTCTCATGGTTGAGTGGGAGTCTCACAGTTAAGTGGGAGCAATAGCAGACGAGGGGAAATTGAAGGTAGATAAATTCAATGGGAAGAACTATCAGTTATGGAAGATGTAGATGGAGGATTATCTCTATTAGAAGGATTTATGGAGGCCGTTGGAAGGAATAGACAAGAAACTGTCAACAATGAGTGATGAGGATTATAATCTTTTGGACAAAAAGGCACTGGGAGCCATTCGTTTATGCTTGGCACAATCGGTGGCATTCAATATTACAACAACAAAGATAACTCAAGAGTTGATGGAAACCCTGGCGAAGTTATATGAAAAGTCTTTTGCTTCGAATAAGGTATTTCTTATGAAGCGTTTATTTAATATGAAAATGGTAGAAGGTGGGTTAGTTGTTGATCATTTAAATGAGTTTAATATGGTTACGGGTCAATTAACTTTTGTAAATGTAAACTTTGATGAAGAAGTTAGGGCTCTTTTGATTTTGTGTTATTTTCTTGAAAGCTGGAATAGCTTGGTAATGGCTATTAGCAATTCTATTTCTGGTTCAAATACATTGAAATTTGATGATGTTGGTGTTATTTTGAGTGAGGAAATTCGTAGGAAAAGCTCAGGTGGAACATCCACATCAAACAGTGTTTTGAATGCAGAAAGCAGGGGCAGAACAAAGGAGAGAGGAAACAATTCTGGAAGTTGTGGGAAGTCATGAGGAAAATCAAAGGACAAAAGGTCCCAATCTAGAGACAAGAGGGATTGTTGGTGTATACACCTAAAATCGGTTAGGATAATCAATTAATTAAATACAAGGTATTTAATTAATAAAACTCTTATTTCATCTACTTATAAATAAATTCTAAATTTATTTATATAGTTCACATTTTCTAATTCTTCTTATCTTAAATCATATTCCTCTAATCTTAATTAAATAAACAAATTCAAATGGTTTGTTTTATTTAATTAATATCTTCTTACTAAATTTGAATAATTCCAAATTTAAATTTAGTCACATGTTTACAACTCTTTCTTCTTTCCACCTCATCATGTCATGTGTCTCATGAATTTAAATATCCTTAATATTTAAATGGGATTTTTCCTCAACAAATTCTGAAACAAACTTGAGACACTTGGCTCTCTTCCTTCATTTATTCTCTCTCACACTTGGCAAAGTGTTCTATTAAATGGAGAACTCTCAATGATTCCCTCTAACTTCTTCATCCTCCATTGTTCATCTTTCCAGCTAAAATCCTAACCGTTGGTGCTACCACATCAGAATATGCCTTAGAAATCCTATAAATGCAACCTCATTCTACAACATTTCATATCCCAAATTTGAGCAATCTTACTCTGCAAAATTTTCATTAGAGAATTTGTGACCATTTAGTGTTTGAGAATTTAGCATTCTTAGCATTTAGAATTCATTAGCATAATCATGGCTTAGTTTGGTAGCTGCATCTTAGTTATCATAGTAGTTTTCATACAACATTTACATTACAACATTTAACATCATATCCTTATCACAACATCATTATCATATCATTCATCAAATCATACAGTTTATCAATCATGTAGGAATAGATTTCTTGCATCTTCCAGCATTCCATTCTTTAGGTTGTCATTCTAAAGATCATAGTGCACAAAGCAATCTGAGAGCCATTATGATTTAACGGATCCTTGAAGATAGGAAAAAATGGGACGACTTTAGGGAATTTGCTTTATTTCAATTCGATTAGTTTTGTGATTTGAATTCTCTAATACAATGTCTCATTGATTGTGTTGTATCTATTGCTTTTTCATTTACACATTTCAATACTTCACAATACATTTTGGTGCCCACTATGGGGCTTAGCCCCATTTTTATTGATGTTTTCTATAAATTTTGTTTATAGATCTAGACGTGAACTTCTATCTAGCGCATCCATGATTTCTTTCGGCGCATACAAAACATCTTTTAGCGCATTGAGCTCCTATTACAACACATCCAGAGCATCTTTCAATGGATCAAGATAATTTGTTAGTGCATTCAAGGGTTCTTTTAGCTCATTTAGTTGATATTTTAGCGCATTCAATAGTTTCTCTAGCACATACAATAGTTATTTTAGCGCATCGGTTTAATCTTTTAGCGTATATGATTTTTGTTTCTACGCATTTGGTTTTCTTTGCATAAATTAAAAATTCTGAGAACTGATCCATACTTTATGTGTTGTGGGTACTTTTAAATGCTACCAAAGACAATCATTTAAAAACTACTAATGGTGTTTGTAGGGGCTAGAGTTATTTTTGTCTTCTTTTGATTAAACTGGGCATCTAGTTTAATTAAGAGGTTAATGAACAACCTGTCTACTGTGCTTGTAAAGTGATAGGCCTATGCTCTCCCCTTCACTGGGTGACCAGAATGCCAGACTCACTCTTTCATGTTTTGATAACACCTTTAGAAGGCCTGTCATAGTGGGAAAAAGTACTCACCTTACGAGAACAACCTAAGTGGGAACAACTAAAGCCAAGTTTTTTGACCCACTATAATAAAAAATGAATTCGAGGAAACTCACAATTCAACAGTAGTGTGCAAGATAACCATCCCCAAAGCCTTTGTTCTAAAGGTTAGGAGGTCTCCTGAGGGAGTTTATCATTTGTCGCACCGAATGGAAACCCTTACTACGAACCTTAAGTGTAGAAGCCAGCCAAGTCAATCTCCAAACACTTTTAATATTCACAGTGCAAGGGGAGGGAAGAATCTGCCCCCAAGATACTCACCATATAACTATTAGTGATTACTGGCCAAAAGTGGAGGATTCAACTTTGGCTAAGACCTAGAAAAGGAAAAAAAATGGGCACCCTCTAAGGGGTGACATGGCTGTGTGAGCTGACATAATTCTAAGATGTGGGTTGTGATATTATAACTGACCCTTGACATTAGAAAAATGTTTGATCTATTTTTTCTTGTGTTATACCTGTGGAAATCAAAGGAATCAGACCAGATTCTTGAACATACACTTAATATTTAGTCTCTAGGTTTGAAACAATTGTTTTACAACTTGCTGTTGTGTTTGGAATCATTTTTCAAGAAATCATCCATTTAAGAACACTTAATTTTCATAATTCAAAGACAAAGAAACCAAATAAAAAATAGTGTTAAAAAAAGCATCCCCTGAAAACATCCATTTCACTGATTAAAAGAAAAATAACTAGACAAAATTTCAAAACAGTGAAACGCTTCCAGTTTAGCGCATGCATTTCCTGTTTTAGTGCATACACAACATTTTCTAGCACATCTAGGTAATTTTCTGGCACATACATAACATTTCCTAACACATCTAGGCTATTTTCTAGCACATACACAACATTTCCTAGCGCATATAAGGCATTTTCTAGCGCATCTGGTTCATTTTCTAGTGCATCTAGGTCCTTTTCTGGCGCATATGTTCCATTTTCTAGTGCATTTGCAAACCTATTTAGCACATTCACCTGATAATCCAACATAATACCAAGTTGAATCATATCTAGGGGTAGTCTAGCGCATCACTGACTTGTTTTATCACATTTGACCTATTTTCTAGCGCATCAGAGTCATTTTGCAACGCATTGAGTCCATCTTTTAGCACATTTAGTTCATTCTCTGGCACATTTGGTCCATTTTTCAACACATTGATTCCATTTACTAGCGCATCTAGGGGATAGTCTAACACATCTAGGTTGTTTATTAGTGCATCCATTCTATCTTTTAGCACATTTGTACCCTATTTTAGTGCATCAAGTTAATATAAAACCAAAGAGCTAAACTCACCATCTGTCCATCAGTTTGAACCACATTCAGGGATCTTTTCCAAAACATAATCATTCCTCAGTCACAACAGTGTCTTAAACTTGATGAAACTAGTCTTTACAAGTGAAATTATTCAAACCAAACTAAGATCTAACACCTTAAAGTGCCTAATCATCAATCATACCTCTGATTATTAAGTTAAGTTTCATCATTAGGATCTGTCATCCTTCATCATGAAACAATGTTGTATAATCAGATTTAACTTAGTCTCATCAATAGAAATTTTCATTCTATTTGACTTAGTTATTATCCTTGGCACTCCTCCAAACAAAGATCAAAGTTTAGTGAAAATTATAACACTTGTATGCCCATTTTAACAAGATCACAAAAGTAAAAACTCAAAGAAAAAGAAGCAGAGACTCAAAACACCATGGTTGAAGGTGAAGAAAATTCATTCCATAGATTCCACCAACCTAAAAGTGATGAAATTACTGAGGAAGACATTCAAACAGATCAACAAGATCCCAAGTTCCACAAATTCATGGAAAAGATCTTTGAAAAATATGGAGAGAAGTACTTTTTAATGTTGGCTAATCAAGGTATCAAACTTCCACATGACTTTGATGTTAATCAATTGAAAGGAGCTCCTAAAAGAACTGAAACTGATCCACCAAACACATATCCCATGGCTGCATTAACTCATCAAATGAAAAATCTCCAACAACAGATTCAATACATGCAAAGAGGAACCACGAAAAGATATCTGCTACAAGACATCTTCCCATATCGTTTTGACCAAACTATCAACATGATTCCTTTTCCCAAGCATTGTGAATTTCCAAAGTATGATAAATACAATGGTAAAATTGATCTTATAGATCATGTAAGGGAATTTTGAAGCATGAGCCTTGAATTTGCACACGAAGAGACTTATTTGATGAGATTGTTTCCACAAAGCTTGGGTGGACAATGCATGGAATGGTTCTCCAAAATTTCACTAGGTATTAAGACCTTTGAAGAGTTGGTTAATAAATTCATCACCCAATACTCCTATAACATCCAACATGAGATAACCATGATAGACCTTTGCAATACAAAATATAAAGAGGGTGAATCTTTCCTTATATTTAAAAAAAGATGGAGAAGATTTTTTGCAAGATATGCTCGTCCCATACCCAAAAAGGAAAAGATGGAAATCTTCATTGACAATCTAAATGATGAGATGAGCTATAGACTTGAATTGAAATGTCCACCTACCTTTGAGAAAATTATTGAAAATGGAATCAAAATTGAAGAAGCTTTGGTCAAGAGAGGAGTCTTGAAAATTTACAATGAAAGAAACAACTCAGAAAACTCCTCCAATCATTATAACAACAATGATAAACCAGAATTTTGGCAAAGAAATAAAAATGTTGGTAACAATGATGGTGCAGCTGAAACACAAAACACAAAACTAGTCTTTAACTTGACAACTATTGCCTCTAAAAACAACACAAACAACAATAAAAAAAAATCAAAACACCAATCAAAACAACAATCCAAACAATACTAAATCTAAACCACCAACATATCGAACATCATCAAATTGAAGAATATTTACACCTTTGGGACAGCCACTCGAATTAGCATTAAAGGAACTTCTTGCAACCAAGGTTATAACATTACCAGAGGCATGAGATTGGGAACCAAGAGTTAAAACTTCATGGTGGAATGGTGCACATTATTGTGATTTTCATAGAAACAAGGGCCATAAAACAAATGGCTACATGCAACTGAAACATTTGGTACAAGATTTTATTGATAGAAATGAAATATTTTTAGGACCTCAAACAAATGTTGATCATGGAGCATTCAAGAATCCTTTACCAAACTACAAAAAGGGGGAATCCTCTTCATAAAACACCAAAGGAAAAAATGTGAACTATGTCTATGATTCTACCATTCTTCATATTGAGGTAGTTGATGATCAAACCCATGACAAGCAAGACCTTATTGCAGCTAATAATCAAATTAATGACATCATAATTGAGCATGAACAAGACATTGTTATGGCTGATAATCAAAATGATGACATTTCTACAACAAAAAATCAACTCAATGGCACCCACACCAACACCAAATCAAATCAAATTAATGACATCGTACCAATAAATCTAATCACAAATGTTGCTTCCACTGATAATTAGATTAATGTCATTAAAATCAGAGAAAAACAAGATTATCAACCAGTCAATGCAACCACAAGAGGGAAGACAAAAGTAATATTGAAAGTCCAGTTGCATCTAAGACACCTGCTACCCCTGCAACTCAATACAACATAGTTGATCAATTGCAGAAAATCCCAGCTCAAATATCAATATTGGAACTCCTCAAAATTTCACCAACTCACAAAGAAATTCTGGAACAAGCTTTGGTAGCCACCACGGTACCAAATAATCTGGAAGTTTGTCAATTCCAAGCTATGGTGGGACACTTGACCGCACCTCATTGCCTATCATTTTCTGAAAATGATGATGTATCACTCACCCATCCACACAATGTTGCCCTCCATATTGAGGTTTTAATTCACAAACACCGAGTCAAACATGTTCTAATAGATGGTGGAGTTGGCCTAAATATCTGTACTTTAAAACTTATCCATGCACTTGGATATTTAGAAAATGCAATTGATGCTAGAAGAAAAATCACTATAAAAGCTTATGATGATGGAGAGATCCTTCCAAGGCCTAATTGTGTTACCAATTCAAGTGGGTCCGGTTGTAAAAGATATAATTTTCCAAGTGTTAGACAAGGAGTTGACATACAATATACTCTTGGGACATCCTTGGATTCATGAGATGCAAGAAGTGTCATCAACATATCACCAGTGCTTGAAGTTCCCTTATAACGAGCAAGAAATTACCATTTCAGCTAATTCCAACAATCCTCAATATTGTAACATGCTTAAAATAGTCCAAGATACTTTTGTGCCACATAATAGGGAAGCTCACACTCCTAGTTCATCCAACAATGAGACAATTAAATTTCTTATCAAATCAGCTTGAGAAAAAGGATCAGTCAAAAGATAAGAGTATTAGTGATTTTATTCCATCAAGTAACGAAAGTCAATTAAATTCTTTGTCAAATCAGCTTGAGGAAAAGGCTCAGTCAAAAGACAAAGGCGTTGGTGATTCTACTCCATCAGATCATGAAAGAAAACTAAATTCCTTATCAAAAAAAATTGAGAAAAAGATCTAGTTGAAAGACAAAGGCATGGGTGAATATTCAATTGAGCAGTCCTTGTGTCTTTCACAGTTGCTACCTTTGCCAAGATCCTATGGGCAGCCATCCACATCAAGACAACAATCCTCACAACCAACCATGCTCTTTGATGGTAAGTTTATAAAAACAAGCACCCTAGTGGATGAATATGAAGACAAGGGTGTTTTAAATTGGTTGTACAAGGATGAAGAAGCATCACACACATCAACTTCCAACGTGCCAACTAAACCATATGGTAAAGGGTTTACAATCCTAGAGAAGATGGGATATGAGGGAAAAGATCCTATTGGAAAAAGAAAAGAAGGTATCATAGGACCAATTCAACCCATCACAATGAATTCCAAGGAAAAAATAAGACTAGGATACATAGAAGAGTCAAAACACTACTAAATTTGACACCATTTTCCGACGGCCGTTCGTCGGTTGTTTGAAAAATCTTTGTCGTAAGAGCGACAAAATGGAAAAAATATTTGCGTCATTTTTTTTTTGTCGAAAGGCCGACGACGAATTAAACATCAAAATAACGGAAAAGAATCGTCGGTTGACGACATCGTGAAATGGCTCAGACTTTCGTCGAAATATCGACACAAACTTCGTGTATCCACTGAAGAATTACACCAGAAGTTCGTTGCTAGTTCAACGAAATGGGCAAGCAGTAGCATCGAAACAACAACATTTCGACGAAATGGGCAAGGAGTAGTGTCGAAACAACACTAAAATTTCGTCGAATGTGCGATGAAATAGGCAAGTAGTAGCATCGAAACAACACCAAGAGTTCGTCGACTTTGCGATGAAATTAGCAAGGAGTAGCGTCGGAAGAACACCAAAAGTTCATCAAAAGTGTGACGAAATGGGCAAGGAGTAGTGTGGTAACAACGCCAAAAGTTCGTCGAAATTGCGACGAAATGGGCAAGGAGTTAAGACAAAACCTTCGTCATAGCTATAGCAACTTCATCGAGCCTTTCTACTAATTCGTCGGTGGTTGTCGTTGAAATTGCAACGAAGCATTAATTTAAAAAATATATATATATATTTGTGAAAATGTACCATTGCGAAGACTGATGACCGATCATACATACAGACTGCATATTGGTTTGATACTTCAAACGATGTATTTCTTATATTGAAAAGTGCATTACCTTATTGAGCTTCTCTTTGTTTCGAGAATAGTTTAATATTCTCTACTTAACAGAGCCAACCACGTGACGATGGAAGCTCATTTGGTCCCCCCCCCCTCTCACATCACTCTCAATTCCCCATACCCAATCATATAACATTAATCATTCATTCATACATTAATAACATATAACATTCATTCATTCATCCATTAATAACATATAACATTCATTCATCCATTAATAACATATAACATTCATTCATTAACATATAACATTCATTAATTAACATATTCACATTCATTCATTAACATATAATATTCATTCTTTCAATTTTTACATATTATCAAAAATATGGTTGTGATGATATGATTACAATCACTTTTTTTTTTTTTTCTTTTTAAAGCTACATAAAGCTTGAAGTGGAGTATCATTTTCTAAATCAATATCTGTCCCCCCTTTAGTTATTCTGCCCTCTGCTCGTGATCTTAATGTATGCCTAGTCGTTTGCTCATGATGTGGACGCCGATGCAAGGGGGGATCTGCTGCAATAAGAAAGAAATGTTA
>VDFB02062551.1:0-26180 GCA_007258455.2 Sequoia sempervirens
GGGCATTATTTGTTGGGGAAACCCTTTGAGATGAAAATTGATCATCACAAGTTGAAGTATCTATTCACTCAACCTAATCAGAATGCTAAGAAGAGAAGGTGGTTAGAGTTAATAGTTGATTATGACTTCAACATTTGTTACATCAAAGGAAAGGAGAATTGAGTTGCCAATTCCTTGAGTTGAATACATTATTTTTCTTCAATAGTGATGATTCAAACCAAGTTTAAAGGTCAAGAGTTACAAAAATACAAAGAGGATGAGTACTACTTGCAATTCAAGCAAGCCCTCACTAGTAATTTGCAAGATACTAGGTATGAAGGTTTTCAGTTTGAACCTAATGGATTACTTAGATATAAGGGGAGAATGTATATACTTGGCATATAAGAGTTAAGGAATTTGGTATGGAAAAAAGTACATGATGCACCATACTCTAGATACCTTGGAGTGACAAAAATGATGGCAGATGTGAAGTCGTTATATTTTGGATGGGGATGAAAGGAGATGCTACTAGATTTGTGGCTAGGTGTCTTGAATGTGAAAGGGTGAAAGAAGAGCATCATCATCCTACAACCTTGTTACACCTCCATGATATACCAAAGAGAAAGTGGCAAATCATAAGTATGGACTTTGTGCAAGGATTTCATATGTCAAGGAATAAGTACAATGCCATTCTTGTGGTTGTAGATAAGCTTACCAAAGTAGCACGTTTCATACCCAAGAATCTAACTGATGGAGCACCTATCATAGAAAGGAAATTTGTGCAAGAAGTGTTTAGGTTGCATGGGATTCCTGAGAAGATTATCTCTGATAGGGATGCATGAGTCACTTCTAGGTTTTGGAAAACTTTATTTTCTACAATAGGGACTCAACTGAATATTAGCTGAGCATATCATCTAGAAATGGATAGTCAAATTGAAAGGGTGAATCAAGTATTGGAAGACCTACTTAGAATGTATTGCATGGATCAACAGTACAAGTGGGAGGACTACTTTCCTTTAGTGGACTTTTCTTACAACAATTCTTACCATTTTTTGATAAAGATGGTTCCTTTTGAAGCATTATATAGTCAAAAATGTCAAACTCCTATAAGTTGGGATAAACTTGAGAATAGAGTGACTGTTGGGCCAAAGATGTTGAATGAAATGGAAGAGAAATTGAAAGGTGTTAAACAAAGGTTTCTTGAAGCTAAAAATAGACATAAAAGCTATGTTGATGCTAAGAGAGTGCCCCATAATTTTTCTGTATGTGACAAGGTGTTTTTAAGAGTGAAACCTCCCAAGAGATCCATTAAATATGGGAAGTCTTCCAAGTTAGTCTTGTGCTATGTAGGACCTTTTGAGATTCTTGAGGTAGTGAATTCGGTAACTTACTGAATTGTGTTGCCACCAACTATTTCCAAGATGTATAATGTCTTACATGTGTCCTTAAAGAAGTATATACCAGGTGATAATCATGTTATTGATTGGAGTGCTTTACAGGTACAGGACCCTAGAGTGGTAACACTTGAGCCCGACAAGGTGCTTGGAACATGCGGGCTTCACTTGTGTAAAAGGGATGTTATGTAATGTAAAGTCTAGTGGGGCTAGTATGCGGAAGACTCAGCCAGTTTAGAAGACTATACTAAGAATCATCAAAAATTTCCTCATGTTTTAGATGTATTTGACTGTACTTGAAAAACAATATGTTTTTTATGTGTTTGTTTTATGTTGCTACATAAAAGCATCAAGTACAATGATTCACAATGGGGGGAGTATGTTACACACCAATTTTTTATTTACTATTTACTATTACTATTTAGGATAAATGTGAATGTAATTTGAATTCTGAAGGTGAATAAATTGTGCTTGCACTTTTTTATCAATTATAGTATTGAATAATGTCGTCGGTGACATTTTCACACTTGTTTGGGCCCTCCTTGAAGAATTGATCTTAATTATGCCTTGATTTAACATTGTAATGTGATTGAAAAATTCACATTAGGTCTTGGCCCCTTATGAGCTAATGAATTTAAATGGTACCTTGCTAAAGTCTTGTAAAGTGTTGTAACACACTTTCATGCTTTTCTAAGGTTTTATCAATTAACTAAACCTAATAAACCTCTTTTTAACTAAAATAAACATTAATCCTACCTTATTTGGAGTGTTGTAAAGTGTTATAATACACTCTCACACTTTTCTAGGGTTTTCATTAACAATTAGGCTTCTTTATGCTTTAATTGGCCTTATTTTGCATCCAAAAGCCTCATTTAATGCATCTTTTTGAGGATAATCCCAACACAAATCATCACCCATTAATAATTCAAGTGTTTCAAGTTGAATGGTCCCAAATTTAGTGATTTGGGACATATTTGCCACCCTGGGTGAATGAGTTCCACCTAGGTTTTTGGGTCCCAAACTTGGTTTCACACATTTATAAGCATTTTTTAAAATGGTGCCAAAAATTATGCCTGATGGGACTCATTCACCACCTTGGGCGAATGAGTCCCATGTGGCCCAAAATAAAAATTAATTCAATTTTTTTTGTGGGATTTTATCCTCTTCGATCTCATGTCAGCTTGTAGTGTTGTAATTTTGAGAATTCTTGCATAATTAAGTATAAATACAAGTTTCTTTCACTCATTTTACACCTAGCAAGTTGAATGACCATCCTAATAGCAAAGTTGAGTTCGCAAGACAATTCAAGCATTCTAGAGCATCATTCAAGCATCGATCATCATGTCAAAGAATTTATGCATCATTTTTTTTTGTGCTAAAAATTGTGATATAGGGTTTCATGACTCAATCAAGTGTTCAATTCAAGATCTATCACCTTTAAGCAAGAGTCAAGATATACATTCATTGGATCTGTTTCATACATGTTTACAATTGTTATAATTTATGTGTGATTTCCATGTTTAGATTAATGAAATATTGAAGAGAAAGGTTGGAGAAAGTTGTCAAAGTTGTCATCAAGCATTGTAGATACTTGGAGAAATTCTATAGGTTGTAAATCAGTGTTTCAGATCCAAAAACCTGAAGAGGCATATTGAGAAGACTGGGGAGAGCAGATTCAAATCCTAAAGTTCTAGAAAACCCTAATTGGACAGAGTCACCACTTTTGGTGAATGAGTCCCAATTTTGATCAAAACTCATATTTTTGCAGATTCAGATAACCATTTGGCAGATTCAAGTTCTCCCACAGAAACCTAGATTTCAAACTGATTTTCCTTGCTTGGTGAATGAGTCCAACTCAAAATTGAAGATAGAATTTCTAGTGTTTTAGATTCCAGTCATCTTTAGATTCCCAGGTGCACACATTCCATTATGTAGCCTTCTGTTTTGTTTCATTTGCATCTTTAGATCATTTAGTACATCATTCCATTGAACTAGGTTAGGATGTCAAGTTCCTCCTCCTAATATGAGTATCCTCCTTCCTAAAGAAGAACCAATGCTTCTCAAGGTTGAAGAGATCATCTTCGATTTTCCTTGTAAGCCTTTAACTTGAGAAATCGGTGAATCTAGCAAACACAAAAGACCATAAACACTAGATCAAATAGTTTGCATCAAAAGATATTGCCATGAGTGTTATCAAATTGGGGACGAAAGCTTTGCACGAGTTCATAGGGGGATATTCCAAGGTAAAGATTTGGCTATAAAAGAAATAGAGCATAAATCCCCTGACACCAGAAAATGGGGGAAGAATGAAGTTGAACTTCTACAGGGAAAGGAGCACATAAACATAAAGAAGCTGTATGCTTGGTGTATAGAAGCAAACATATCCTACTTGGCCTACATGTATATAGATGGATGTACTTTCAACTTTGGATGTATTTGAGAGGGAATTGTATGGGGTTTTCCTACAATTGGATTGATAATAGGTATAGCCAAGGGAATTGAATTCTTACACCTGAATAAAATTATTCATGTTGATATCAAGCCTCAGAATATTATGGTGGACGCTACTGATAATGAGGCGAAGCTTGTTGATTTTGGGTTTTCTAGGCATGTAGATTGGGAGGGCACACACAGATCAACTGATAAAATAATACGTACTAAAGGGTATTGGGCTCCAGAATATTACTGGAATAACAAGATCTCTTATAAACATGATGTTTATAGCTTTAGAATTCTTGTGTTAGAGATGATTACAGGGCAGAGGCATTTTGATCAGGCAAGAGGTTCCAGTCAGTTCCACATCCGGGATATGTAAGGCACATGGTAGAGAACAATCGTTTTGAAGAAGCTGTAGACGCTAAACTTAAACAGGATGGGTGGGACATCTTTGCTGTAGAAGAAGCCTTCGCTGTTGCAAACATAGCCCTGAGATGTGCTCACCTTGATAAGGCCGAGCGACCTGATATGGGTCGTGTGCTCACAAAACTCACTTCGATGGTGAACAGCGCCCACAACCATATTAGTCTTGGACAGGAAGAAGGAGAAATTGAAATCGTAACGTCCGGATGAAAGTAGTACATGTGCAGGGTCTCTGGCTAACTTTGGGTTCCCTGGTTGTCAATTGGTTACTGGAAACCATTGAGCTTATAAATTAGAATGTTAAACAGTGAAATTTTTTCCATGGATTAGAAAATTGGAGGCAAATACTAGAAGCTCAATTTTTTTCATTATTTTTGCATCTTTGAGTCCTACAAATTAAATTTGAATCATTATAATGAAAATATCCAAGGGTGTCTTCTTCCATGTAAAATCTGATGTCCAAAAGCAAATGTGTTTGGAGGAAACTATTCCATTATTCTAAGTTTAGTAGTTTTACTTCTCAGCTAGATTTTGTATTGAATTTTCAATTTGAATCATATGCAAGAAAACAGGGGTGCAGAGTATAGTCACCACTCCGCATATATGCTTCTAAATGGTATATATATCCCACTTAAAAGACAATAAAATTCCTTCTTGAATTCTTTCGGTAGCGTGGCAACATTTAATTCAATAGGATCTTCAGGGGCCTTCCTTTCCGATTTGTTGCATATCGAACTATTTTAAGAGGATTTTCCTCAATTTATAAAATAATGGAAGAGCGAACTAATGCACAACTGTAGGGAAATAGGGAACTCTATCCTCTAATCAGACGCCATTGAATCAGAATCCTATACCAAGAAGCCTTCATTGACCTCCATTAAATTCATCGACTTTTGCAAATCACATCCAAGTTAAAGTCGCAATATGTTTTAATCGAATTGTCGTGGTTTTCCTCCTCCAACAATGCCAATCAAATGTAAACGGTAAACTCAATCAAAGGTAGATTTTATCTTCAATAGAACATCTAAATATTGAAATGTTGAGAAATAGGTGAACAAATGTAGTGATAGTATAATAATTAAATGTACAAATATAATACAGAGCATGTGATAAATCATTTTAATTATGAAACTGTAATAATTTATTTTAATTTTTTTCACAATTAGTTTTAACATAATGAATCAAACATCTTCCAATTAAATCAGATTTCTCAAATTCATAGTTTTTCTAACCGCAGTCTTGACAATAACTCTAGACCACTAAGTGGTAAGCACCTATTGCCAATGCCTTCTCTAGACGCGTAACTTAACCTCTAGGATTCATTTGTAATGTTTGCGTCTACATATCCTTTTTTGAAAATCAGAGGATCTGTAGTTCATACTCTCGTAATAGAGAAGTTACATATTCACATTAACAATGAGATCTCTATCTTTTCCTTTAAACCACAACTATTCATTGAACCTATACTTTTAATACATTCCAATATGGTGTTGGTTCCATGCAACATTGGCTTACAAACATACATCAAATCATTTTAAGACTATATCATTTGAATATCGCATGTTTTCTCAATGACTAGCTCAACCATTTATCATCTACACACCACATGGCTAGCTTTCGATTGTGTCTTGCATATGTAGGTGATTAGCTCATTTACACATCATAGGTACACATGAGCATTAGCTACAACTTTCGTCGCCTACACATAGGGTGACTAGCACATACCTACCTCACAAGTATATGTAGTGACTAGCTTAGGCATATGCCACATATACAAAGTGTGAATAATATAGCTACGTCACATATATATCATGTTATATTTGGTGCATGAATCACATATACACATTGTGACTAGCTAAAGCATCCAAAACTTATGTACAATGAGAATAACTTAACAATATCACAAGTGCACATAGTAACTAGCTAGCCAAACTAAATTAATTGCAACTTTATTGCAAGCATCTTTTCATTTTCCTAATTAAATAAAACATAAGCTTGTAAGTACATTGCATCTTGAAAAAGATTGTTCGTGCATCACATAATACATTTTGGGTTCCATATTTTTTATAATCAACCATCACCTATGATGACCAATAAGCATCCTATACTACTTGTCATCATTATTGGTAAGGGTATAAATATAACAACATGCATGATACCTTATCCTATTTTTATATAATTGCATAGCCATTTATTCATGCACATATATACCAAAAAAATCTGAAATAGGGAGGGTATGTGATTCTATTGCATGCATTTTTGAATTATCTAGTTTACTAATACTTCTTTAAGTGTGTCCTAATAAGAGGAAAGAATATTAGTGCATCTCATTCTACATTGTGAGTACCACTTTTTTTCTAATTCTCTACACCAACTATGATGATATCCAAGCATTTCATACTATTTGTTGTTATCATTAGATAAGGTGTAAGTATAACAACACACATCACATAAGGAAATTAGTAAGATTCCTAGAACTTAATGTACCTTTCAATTTGGTAGATTTTGATATCTATTTCCTCCATGCCAACAACAAAATTTTGTTTGACATGGTATGGGGTAACTTCCAGAATCTATCACCTACATGGTAGTAGTGGAAGTTGGCTAAGCCCTATAATACCATGGGTAGCTAATGTCATCTATCACTTTGATATTACTAGTGATGATTGACTAAATCCAAATATAATATTTATCTCTTAGAATCTATCAGGTCTAGACAATATATGTGACAACTAGTTAAACCATAGTTGGATCATATAGTGGATTTCCCTTGGAATCTTTCACCTCCATGGTACTAATGAAAATTTACTATTCTTTAAAGTATGATTGATAGCACCTGAGATTCATTCTCCACACAATATTACTAATACTAAGTTATCTACACCTTTATTAGACTCATTTTTGACATGTGGAGTTATCTTATATAAAAGTAGACATAATCCACACATCACAAGGGTTCATAATTATTAGTCAAATGAACCAAGATATATGTCATATTTAAAATGATCCGCAAACCTATACAACAAGTCCTATAGGCCTTGAGGTCAAATTAGTGATACATGGTAACACATTGAACCCACATGAGTTATTCCTAATTGCAAAAAATAGGGTATATCCCTAATTTAACTATTGTTGGAAAATTTTAAAAAATAAAAGGGTGCATATTGAACATAGACCATTGGATAAACATTATTTGTGAAAGCAATATTTTTTTCCCAACTTCTTCATTGAATTTTCATGAGATATGTCTATATTTAAGGGCTAAATATACTTGAAGTTTTTTATTAGATAACAAGAGAACATATTAGAAATATGTCATTGAAGAAGAATTCTTGGTCAATGCAATCCTTTATTTTCCAACTTATACATTATTTTTTCATGAGATAGGTCTATATTTATGCCATCTGATAGTTAATCCTTACAATATATTCAAGTACCATGGATCAAAGAATAGACTTCATATTTAAGTACACCTTATATATTCAAATTAGTTTCATCCAATTTTACCTATGTCCTATGGCTACAGTCATATTGCTTGCTACATAGGTTTTCAACATAAACCATAATGTTCCATTAAACAAACATTAGAAATTTTTTAATTCAATGTATTTTTTTAATCATTAAAGAATAAATAAAAAAGTCTCTACATTCTTTGTAATTTATTGTTTACATGGATTAATACAATGCCAATTACAATGCAAGTTGATTTCTAAATTCATAGATTGTTAATTTAACAATGTCATGCATAAGAGTTAATGCATATCAATCTTCACCCACCTATTGTTCTTTCAATATGTATCTACATATATTTAGGTATATAAATATAACATAGTTTATCATCATATATAATAATTCTCTCATAATGTAGCTTTCAATTATATGCTACAACTATAAATAGAATAACTCATTCAAACTTGTGGCTACATCAATAAGTATTAAGGTAGTTACAACCTACTCTTTGAGGGTACTACTGGTACATTATCTTTGGGAGATCCCACAATAGTGTGTACCACCTTTTGAGCAAATTTGAACATTGAAATCAATATCTTTCTTCAAATTTCACTTTTTGACATCTATAGAAATTAAATTGTTAAGAATTGAAGATGAAATGAACTAGTAATTTTTTAGATTTAATTTTTAGATTAAAAATATATAATTTATAAAATTTTAAGAACTAGTTTGTGATTTGTTTATTCAACTTTCAATTACTTATTATTTACAGTTAAGAGTATTTTTAACAAGTGAATTTTATTTGGTATATCATCACTTTATTTATAGGAAGCATAAAACAATGTTTGTTTAAACATAAATTTATAACATAGATATCTAGGGGAAGGATATTTTTCTATAATTTTTTGTTGCATGATTTAATTTTCATAACTTTTTGAAGTGATATTAGCTATAATTTAGATATAGGTTCTATAGAGGAGGGAGGTTCACTACTCATGATTTATCTTCATTCAGAGAGCCTCACAAGGTTAACTACCCTAAACTACCTCAAGGAGAAACAACAAGAGTTTCAAAATCTGAAAGAGTGGGTCACAAATATTTTCTAGAAAAACTAACAAGCTCTTGGCCAAAGGACAAAAGCACGGGATACAGACATCAACACAATGCATTGAAGTCCCAAAGATGAGCTAGAATCTCATATGAACAAGAGAGCAAATTTATCATAGAAAATAGCCAAATGACTACTTCTACTCTGACTACTGAGAACTTCTAAGTCATAGGAAAATAACGAAATGTGAGAGAACTAAAATAAAGTGAAATAGAAATTATAGAGATAAGAAGAAGAAAGGAAAGAAGATGCTCACAACAATCCAACTAATGAAGCCTCCAGCTAGTAGATATCTTCAATACCTACAAGCATAACATTTGGAGAAAGTGTTGGGGCTGTATAGAGATTTCTTTAATCAAACCCCTATTTTGGTGTTCCCACCTCCATGGACAACTAGATATAAAGAGAGAGTGTAACTAAAATAGAAAAATCATGTGGTGAAAGAAAAACCCGCTCAGGAGTAGAACCCACACCACCAAGTATGAGTGATAAAAGCAATCCATGTTGGAGGAGGAGAACCTATATCACAATGTAAAGATGTAATTGGAAGGGTAAGTGACAAATCCCAAGATGCTGAAAGGTGCAAGCAAGGCATAGGAAGCCAAGGAGGAAAACAAAGAGAGTTGCAAGAGCCAAAGCAGTTGCAAAGAGGGAGAGTAAGATAGCTACAAGAGCCAAGAGTGTTGCAAAGGGTTTTGCTAAGAGAGCTTGAGAGTGTTTGAATTTGCTGTAACAAGCTATATGAAGTTGTGCAAGCAAGAGTTGGAGAGTAGAAGGCTAAAGCCAAAGCAAGAGAGAAGCTAGAAGTAGAAAAGACTTTGCTAGAAATAGAGGAAGAGGCCAAGGAATTGAAAATATTGCTTTTAAGGAGGTAAGAGAAGCTTCCTAAGCCATTTTAGGGCATCTCGAGTTGTTACCACTGACCAAAGGAGATGACAAGTGGAAAACATGTTCGGAGACAACTCTTTGAATGTTCAAACATCATAGGATGCTAGTCCGATGTGTGGACATCCACATGTTGTGATAGTGTTTTAATACATGATGTTACAAAACAACACAAATGGGAAAATCACAAGGTTCGACGAAAAGCTAGTGCACAAGGGTAGCTACTGCAAAGAGGTTTTTGAGCATCCTGAGAAGGGAGAAAGGTTGATGTAGAGGCTAAAATGTGCCTACACAAGATGCTAAGGGAGTGGACACTAAAGTAGATGCAGCAATGTATGTGAAATTGAAAGGGGTTCAATTTTATGACTATACAGGGTCATTCAATTTTGCATAACATTTTTGTATTCATCTGAATTAGTTTTCTTTTGTTGAAAAAAGAACGTTAATACCTAAAAGACAATTATTTTTTAAAAGCATTTTTTTCTATTAAACTATTTTTCCATGTGTGTGGAATAGAGACCTTGACAATTACAAAAAATCCTATCTTCACTAAAAAATATAAAATAAATATAATAATCAAATTAAAGATATTGAAGAAGGACAAACATAAGATGAAGGGAGTTGTGGCGGGTCATTGGGAGGTAGTTCATCTTAAGAACCAACCAATACCATGTGTTTGGACTTGGTGGTTGTTGTTTCTACTTTGTGGGGGATGTCTTCATGTTGGGTGGGTGTGAAGCCTAGGGTAGGTACTAATTTCTTCAATTTTCTTTATTTTTGTAACTTTTCCCTATCAATGATTGTTGTGTTTTTCCTGTCCCATTCCTTGGTGGTGTGACTCTTTTCTTTGTTGGTTGTGGTGGATTGGGCAGTGTGTTCTAGTTTTTAATAGCTATTTTCTTGTAACCTTGGTTGTGTTGGTGTGGGATTGAGGTTTTTTTCTCTTGCATGGCATTGCATGCATCTATGGGTAGGCTAGATCATGCATCCTCTCTGTATAGGGTTGATATTCATATGAATATGGCTTCTTATGGTGAGGGAACATAAAAAGAATTTTTTTTAGAATGCAAAAGATCAATGGTTTCCTAAAGAGGTTATAGGATTATTTGGTTTTGGTGATCCAAATGGACTGAGTGGCCAAGGATGTGGAGTGTTATAGCAACCATCTATTGATCTATAAGTTTATGGGGATGAGGGTGTCGCTTCCATTTCTAGAATCTTGGTTTTGTAGGACATGGAATTCTAAGGGGGATATTGGCATAATGTTGGCATCCAACAACATTTTCATGGTGTATTTTTCCTATGTGGTCGATAGGAATAGGGATTTTGAAGGTGGACCTTATTTCTATAATCAGGTGGGTCCTTTAATTAAACCACAACATGTAAGATTTAATTTGATAGAGGAGCTTCCCTCTAGGGTCCCTATTTGGGTGTGTCTCCCTCCTCTACCTTTGGAGTGTTGGAGAAGTGATATATTGTAGATGGTAGCTCTTTTGCTTGGGAGGATTTTGGTCCTGCTCAATAAACACTAAATAAAAAAGTAATTTCTTTTACTCATGTGTGTGTCAACATTGAATTGATAATCTGCTATAGAACACTGTGGACATTAGAATTGGATCATCCTTTTTGACTCAACACTTTTACTATTAGGTGTTGCCTTTCTGATGTCAATTATGCCATGAATATGACATGTAATGAAAAAAAATGCACTCCCTTCTTGGAGAGGTACAATTCCTCACTTAATTTGGGAATGATTAACATTAAAATGGACCCAATGCTTCCTTTATCTAGTGTTGTAATGTGTTTTACACATTCACATTAGATTGAGGGCCCTTTTAAGCTAAATAGACCTAATCTTTCCTTAATTTAATGTTTTAAAGTATATTTACTTACACTTTTTACATTGAGTTTTGGGATCTCTTATATTTATGACCTTCATATCATCATTAGTAGGGCCCTAAGACCCTTTATTATGCATCAAAAGGCTTATTTCAACCAAAATCCTGACATAGTCATCAAATACACTTAATTTTTGAACTCCTCGACATTTCCTCCACTTGAAAAGGCTTGGTGGGATCCATACACCATGTTGGGTGTATGAGTCCTATCCAAATGGGAGCTATATGCCACAAGTGGCATATGAGTCCGATTGGGACCCTATTTAGGGTTTTGAGTGGGAAATCAAGGTTTTGAATTCAATTTTCATGAATTTTAGCTTTTGGTATCTAATAAATGGGAAGTTAGATATATTTTCAATATTCAAATCATTATTTCACCTAAGCCTTCATGACATAAACATAAGCTATGAAGAGTTGAGCATTCCAATAGTTTGCAAGAGCATCAAGAGAGTTTACAAGAGCATTTCTAAGGCATTCAAGGGAAGAATTATTCATCATTTGTTGCAGAAATTCAAGATCATAATGCATCAAGCATTATGTTGAGCTAGTGTTGTGATGTAGCATTGAAGATCCATTTGTAAGCATTGTTTCATATCCAATTCAAGATCAAGATCTACATTCTACACAGACACTTCATGTTAGATTGTTGATTTATATCTCAAGACATCATCCAAGGTATCATTTTTCATGTCTCATATTTCATGTTTCACGTTCATATTTCATTGTTTCATCACAAGTTTTAATTACCTAAATGGGGTTTGACCAAGGAAAACCCCTATTTCCTAGAAAATCAACAAGTTTCTCTCTCTCTCTCTCTCTCTCTCTCTCTCTCTCTCTCTCTCTCTCTCTCTCTCTCTCTCTCTCTCTCTCTCTCTCTCTCTCTCTTTACATGTGTGATTGTAGATCTAGGTTTCTTGAAGTTTGAAGGATCTTTGAAGATTAACTTACAATATTGGAAGAAAGTTATCAAGTCATTGCAAGGTTTCTATCTTCATGGAAAGTCACCTATAGGTTGCAAATAAAAGTTTTATACCTAGAAACAAACTGTGGAAGGAAGAGAAGAGCTAGGAGAGAAGGTTCAAGTCTTGAACCTCTAAAAAATCATAGTGGGAATGATATGAAACTTGAGGTGTATGAGTCCTAGTACAACTCATTTTCTATATTTTAGTGAATTAAGGTCAACCACTATGAGATTCTAGTTTTGGCACAAAAAGCCTAGTTTGAGACTAAATTGCCTAGATTGGTGTATAAGTATTAGTGGGCATCAAACAACAAGATTTCGAAGTTTTGGAGCTTGTTTAGATATCATCCTTCTTCTAGGTATCTTTTTTTTCATTCAAAGTTTCTTATCTTGATATTTAGTTTCATTTCCCAGGCCATTTAGTTAGGTTTTGCATGGTACTTTGCATGTCATTTACATTTCTTATCTTTCCAAGCCCTATCTTGGTGGTGAATCCTCTTCTAGTCTTTAATCACACCCTAGGATACCTTATTGCAAGATCACTTTCCCCCTTTCTACCTTCATATTGAGATCTCTAAGGTTTCCTTGAATGAAACTTGAGGGAAGTAGGTTTAGGTCCTAAACCCTACCTCGCACTAGCTCCCACAAGGATAGGGTGCACTAATTCTTTCGTTTCATTTTGGTGAGCCCGATCTGAACACCTCTTTTTTTATTTGGATTGTATGATAATCCTAGATCTATCTTGCATTGACTTTGCATTAGGTTTTTCATTAGTTAATTGGATTCTAGGGTTTCTAAATCTTGCATTAGTGAAAGTACATATAGGTTGCATTTTTACATCACTAGATCATTTAATTTCACTAAACTTTTGCAATTGCAAATAGTCTAGAAATCATACATGTTAGCAACCTTAGAAACAACTCAATTTTTTCTAAAATTAGTGCATAAACCCTAATCTAGCACTCATATGCCCCTTTGGGTGATTTAGTCCTAGTATAGGTTGTTTTGCCTACTTTCTAGGATTTATGTGTTGTGTAGTTTCAAGCATTTGACTTCAAAACATAATTAATAAAAAAAATCAATAAAATAGTATGAAGCCAAATGAAGGAGCTAGATATTGTAGTTAAAAATCTAAATTAAAAAAAAAATAGTATTTTATCCTTCATAGAAAAAATTTGTGCTATACAGTAGACATCACTCTTTAAAAATGTTGTTTACTATTAAAAACTAGTTATTAAAGGAGATGAAAAATGAAATGCAATTTGATTCCATTTTTTTTAAAATATATTAAGAATCTATAGAGAAAATGCCACAAACTATCACTTGTTTACAACATCTTCAAATTCCTAATGGTTTAGCAACTATAGGTGTCCAAAGGTGAACATTTACTTAAAAATGTTTAGTTCAATATCAAGTTTGGCCAAAAAGTGTAACCCACTATTGTGGGATCACCCAAATATTTATATTAGCTCTGGTCAATTTTAATTCATTAAAGTTTTTGACAAACAATTTTATTAATGATGGCTAAATGGGTACTTCTAAATAAATAAATAAATGATGAGATGAGAGTGTGATAAAATTAGGAAACAAGTATTATAATTGATTAATATTCAAATAAATTTATATAGTGAATTTTATTAAATATTTTACTTTATACATTTTTTGAATAGGGCATATACTCATTTTTTATGAATTAAAAAACAATATATACTACTTTCAAGTAAATGGTAGGTGGTAAAAGGGTACATCCTCAAAATCTAGACATGATTATGTGCAAACAATATATGAAAACAAATAAAGTTCATAGTTTGATCAATAATAAACATAGATGAAATTACTAATTGGAAAGAGAAATATTGGTTGAACGGGGATCATGATCATCAAGTTTTACCCATAAATCAATGGGCATAATACCATAATCAAAAGTCTCTTAGCCAGTGAGAGAACCCTCTTCTTGATATTCTATAGGTTGCCAAGCATCAATAGACAAAATTGTTAGCTCTAGGTGAAAGGAAGTTTCTAGATTATGGCTGACCAAGAGAACCATGCCCATCATAAGATATATGAGGTGGCTTGGATGGGTGAAACCATCTACATGTAATACAAATTGTATAACATTACAACTTAGAGTCTTGAGATTAGGATCCATGATCTTATCTAGAAGATTGGCCATGACCATGACTATGTTCTTAACATTGGGAGGAAGTAAGAGTTGGCATTCATGCAATTATGTAGGGAGCATTAGCCTAGTGGTTAAGAATATCTTGGAGATGTACAAATTCTAATGCACATTTCTAAGATTTCAGCTCAATCTACATAAGAAAATGAGATCAAATTATAGCTTTAACGTATAAAGAGAAGTGAACATCAATAAACATAACTTAAAAATAAAGCTAAATTTTGATATTTGCAAATAGTAAAGAGAATTTTCACCTCAAAAACCTGTCAAATTTTGATAAATTTTAATGGGAGTCAAGGTAATTTTCTTGAAAACACCATATGTCATTTGAAAGGGTCAAGTCTAAAAGGTTTGAAAATTCACGTATCTAACTCCAAGCTTCTTAAGTTTTGAAACACAAGTAAAAATATGCTAGAGAGACTCCAATTATCTACACAAAATAAATTGAGGGTTATAAATTCCAAGTGAGCAAGATGAAAACCAAGATGAATGTTATATAATGATTTTTGTGTGTATTCTTATGCTACCATAATTTCTCCAAATATTTTCTAAGCTTACACCATGAAAGACATAAGTGTATTGTAATCATTGATTAATGAATAATACTTTGTGTTTCTCTAGAGTATGGGTTTTTTTTCTCTCAAAAGGGTTTTCCCCATATAAATCATTGATTTGTGATTAATTACTTTTACATTATTTTTAAAATTTATGATTAAATTATTTATCTGATACATGCTTCCATATATTAGTGTGAGAAGTGTAATTTACACCTATGCTTGATTTCATTTGGTATTGAAGCTTGATCACCCTGGGTCATAGGTTTTAGGAAGAATTTTTTTTCTCCAATATTAATTTGAATGAGAGTTTGCATAAAAAAATTGTTGCAGGAAAATGACAAGCACATCAAGGATAGAGATCAAGAGGTTCGTCAACACTAACTTCTAGCTATGAAAATTTAATATGGAGGATATGTTTGTAGATAGACCAAAATAGATATGTTGTACAAGTACATTTATTTGTACTAATAACTAGTTGATAGATTGCAATGGTTCACATTATCCCTATTCAAACCCTTGGCGTACCATCTTTATGACATTCAATGAGTGATCATAGACAACAAGCTTAAGTGAACAATGTCCTAGATGATTTTGATGCAATTTTTTATTCATTTAGTTCTCAAAGACAACATTCCATTGTGAATAAATGCTCCTTGTAATGTGGATAATCTAGGATAGCTTGGTTGATTTTACATGTTCATATGAATGTCTTTGAAAACCAAGACATAAACAATAGTTAGAAAAATATTTAAAAAGTTGGATCCTAATGATTTATAACAAAGATTGTGTGAGTGATTAAAATTTTTATAAGGTTGAAGATAGCATAGGGAATCTAGAATCTCGAGGTAAAAATTAGTTGCTTGAGATATGCATTATTAATGAGGAAAATATATTGTGATAAGTGCAAATAGAACAAGGATAAAATAATATGTATGCAAATAAATTAAAAGAAGTAACAATAATAAATAATGATCTAAAGAGTCAATGGGGTTGTGCTTAAATGGCAAGGCCATATGGTTCACAAGATGAAGATCCATATTTGAATCCCTAGAAGTGACATCGTAAGTTGGAATTCCAATTGGTGGCTCCATGACTTCCATTGTGGCTTCTTAGTTGAATAAAGTTGAATGAGTGATTGTAAGTTGAATATATTGAAGTGGAGGAGGTCCCCCTTGTGACCTCCATTGGTGTGGGGCAAATCAAAATAATTACTTCTTATGAATGAAAAAAATTTAAAAAAAAGATCTAAAGAAAAAGCCAAACATAACAAAGAAATGTATCACATAGTACTATGTAATCATATTAAGATATTTTAAAAATAATAATAATAATAATAATAATAATTATACAATTTCACAATTACAATAATTCAAACAGATAACATAACATATAGAATTAATTGCTTGGTATGTATATTTAATTTTGAAATGGCTTTATATGTTTGTATCTATTCTGGAAGGAAAGTGCAACACATTTTCCTTCAACATGCTAATGTTTTTTGTCCAACTCAAGTTCTCACCAGTATTTCGTTTCTACTACTGTTGTGGAGAAAAAGAAAGGGATTCACATATTGTGAAGATATCTTCTTTTGAATGCGATTGACGTTTGTGGATCGTAAAAATGCTCTATTTCTGTTGGCCTGAATCTCATTGACACCATTTGCAATGTTTACCTACACAGTTTTTCCCAGTTTTAGAAAGAGAGGCACCCGGTTCAAATAAGAAGGTTCTCACTCTGCTACACTGTCAGATCTTTATTTTTAAAGGTATGAAAATTACGCAATTCAATCCATTCAAAAGATTGAGCCATGCTTTGATATGATTTTTTTCACTTCTTTTAGAATCCATCACTCACCAAGTTTGAAAGATCTATAATTTTTTTTTTCTTTGTTTATCTAATGGTTACAGTGGCTGAAACTTTGTTGATTGGATTAGGGATGTGTAATTCGCTTAGTAGCTTTGTATAACTATACAATTGGGATTTACCCTACACAAAAAATGGTGTTAACTATGACAATCAATTTACCCTTACAGAAAGTCGTTTAATTTGTAGGGTTAATTTTAGAAAAGTATACAAATAACAAACTAGAATATGCGTATAAGATGGGTACTAAATTTGTAACAATTTACGACAGTTTTTTCGCTTTGTCTTCTAACATAATTGAGAGATCTCTCTGAATAAACAATGCTTCCAATTGCTGAGGGTAAAAACAGAGACACAATGTGAAAACTTTTATTCATCTTCTTGTATATAAGAGGTTACAGAAGCCTCTTTTATGGAGAGATCTTAAACAGATCAAGAGGATGCAAAAAATAGAAATGACTTAACAGAAATCATGCAATGACGATTCTGAAACTGCAGATTAACCTGCCAACACTGAAGTCTATCTTAATCCATGCAAAGCTAATCGGTAGTTTATTTTTCCTAATTTTCTCCTTTTTCATGCTAATTGGTAGAAATTACAACTTATTCTAACAATTGTTTAATTTTTCAATCTTCACTTATTTGCATCCTCCATCTCTTCTCAAATTCACTCAGCTCTGATACCAATTGTAGAGCAATTTAAAACAACAATAAAAAGAAAAACAATTAAGAAATAGCATCACACAAAAACATAAGCCGAATCGAATTACGTGATTCGTCAATATATAACTACATCCACAGAAAAAGCAGGGCAATATCCTTTTATTACTTATTTTGTTGCAGCAGATACAAATTTTATCATAATCAATACAAAAAAATTTAAGTTTCCAAATATGTAGAGACAACAGATGAACAAAAGGGCAAGATGAAGAGTAATAATTTGGTGACCATAACTTTACAGACTTAAAAGTTTTGACCTATTCTACCTCAGTCTCATTTTTAACATAAAGAGGGGTAAAAATTTATTAAAACAAGAAAAAATTACAGAGCAGAGTCATTATATAGCCTTATCCAGCTCCACCAAATGGTCCAACTGTTGAGACAAATTAGGGGGTAATTGACCCCGATCAACCAGATTCCAATCATTAATATGATCAGAAGCCCATTTAGCCAAACAATCAGCAACACCATTCCACTCCCTAGGAATATGATTGAAAGTAACAAACTCAAGAGAAACACAGAGATTGAGAATTTGATCAATAATCAGAGCCAAGTGCCAACTGACATCATCTAACCTACGCCTGTTCAGCAAGTTCACAACAACCTGGGAATCAGATTCACAAATAATCCTGCGCCACCCCAACTGAGTGCCACGCTCCACAACCACCAAAATAGCCTGAGCCTCCATAAAATTATTAGTATGCAGACCCTTATAAATAGAAAAAATAAATTGAACATCCCCAGAGCTATCCCGACCAACACCACCAATTCCAGCATGACTAGGGTTTCCACGGGAAGAGCCATCCGTGTTAATTTTTAGGATGCCTTGAGGAGGAGGAGACCAACTTCCCTCCCTATTCACCTTTGGAGTTGGATGCCTACACCTGTTGTAGATGCCTACACCTTTGGAGTCTCATTTTTGACATATTCTATCCGAGTCTCATTATTTTTGAAGATATGGGCGTCTTTATCCTTATGGACATCATTTTTAAGTGTTCGGGAGATTTTTAATTAAGTTTTTTTTCGTTTATCTAATAATTGCAGTGACTGAAACTTTTATGATTTGATTAAGATCTACAATTCTCAGTTGCTTCGTATAACTTTATATTGTTGGATGATTGCGGTTTACCTTATAAAAAAATCTAACATTTAAGATTAATTTAAAGAAACTAAAGCACTACTGTAAGATGGGTTCTCAAGACAAAGAAAAAGTCTTAGGGTCATTGAATTTCCACTAATACTAAGTTTAAGAAGGGTGGAAAAATGTTGATGTGGGTAAAATTTATTATGAGAATTGATTTGAATGCTTTTAAGAATAGGAAAATAGTTTTTAAAAAATTCTTTCAATATATTAAATTTATTTTTTATATTTTATGTAAAAAATGTGTAATCAATAAGAATATTAATTGAAATTAGATTTTATTGGTAGAAATATTTTTTTTTTAATAATGAAATTTATTATTTAAATTATGTTATAATTTTTTTGAAATTTTTAGATGAATTTTATTTGATTGGTTTTATAGAATTGGAGAAATAAATCACATTTTATTCATAAATGATGAGTCTAAAGTTGATTTAGAGCTTAATGGTAAAGTAGCCATAGCAAATGGGGATTCTAGGTTGACTCAAGAAGGGTTGTTGGAGAAAAAAGTCACACCTAATCATACAAGGATTGATCACAAAGTGAGTTGGTAGCTTATGAGTAGAGCACTCCAATAGTAAATGAGAGGTCTTAATATTGTGTCCTAACTAGTCAATAAAAAATTTAACAATTTTCATCCTTTATTATAGGAGCAATTTGAATTTTCACATTAAACTACTTCCTCCCTAAATCTACTTTTAACTTCAATCCATAGCCAACATGATTTTCTAACTTAAAATAGAACTGTTCTTGTGAATCTCAAATCCAAATGATTTTAAAATTTATTATAAAAATATTTAGAAATCATTTTAACATGAATGTCCCATCATTGAATATTTGAAGAGTCTTCTATTAAGTTTAATAAATTGGAAAACATTTCATTACTTTTTTAAAATATCAAAGTTATAATCACCAAAAGTCAAATAATAATTTATATTTTATAGGCAATAAAAAATCATAAAAAAATATTACATTTTTAATAATAAAATTTTGTTTTAGCTTTTTGTTTTTAAAATTATATTTTCAATATAAAATAATTTGACTGTCAAGAATTAGTTAATATATATGCAACAAAACTTTTAAATTAACTATCTTTTATGGTTAGAATATAAGAAAAAATTAAATAAATAAATTTATATCAAGTCAAATCAATATTAATCTTTAAATAAAAGATTCTAATTGAGTTTTATAATTATAATTTAATAAAATATTTGAAAATTTACTTTTAATAGAGTTAAAAAAAAAAAGCAATATACTTAAATCAACCAAGATCAATTCATTTGAAGGGAAGAAGATTTTAACACAGTAAAATATGAAAAACATTTTTTTCAAAACTGTAGATGGATTTTTTTTATTTTTCAAAGTCCATATATTTATATTAATGATTTAAAGATATTTTAGTCTGAGAAAGTTAAAAATAAACATAGTTTATAATATATTTAAAAATAAACATAGTTTTTAATATACTTACATTAATGATGAGAGAAGAGAGGGAGGAAATAAGAAAAATGATTATTGTTATTGCAGAGCAATAGTCAAACAAATTTAGATAATTAATTTTATAAAATAGTTGAAGGTATGTATTATTTTGAAAACATTGTAAGAGTTCATTTTCGCAGGTAAAAGGGCCGATTGCAACCTTGGGTTTTCAACCGCCTCTGCCTCCTCTTTTCATGGATTTGTTACCGCCTATTACCTTGCCTCCTATTAATTATTCCCAGGGTAAAATCTAATGATTCTTAGGAAAAAATAAAATCCTATATTTTTTCTCTGTTCCATATAATTATTGGCTAGTGGCATTTACATTCCTTTTCATCAGACGCAACGGTCAAATCTTCAAATTCATTTAAAGGAACTTATTTTGTCGTAGTTGGTGAGTAATTGTAACTTTCCAAATTTACTAATATTCATTGTTATTGCTGAAGCAAATGACTGCCATGTGAGCTATAAGAGCATTTTGCAATAGCATTATTTTATTATATATATTTTTTTTCTCTGGTGCAGCTTTTGTGGTTGTGTTATTGTCTATATGGTCCTGCGTGTACAAGTTGTACAAGAAAGCTGATGTTCAACAACATGCTGATTCGGGTTCATCATCCATCGTGCCAATGGTGCCTTTTAAACCACCTGCTATTCTTAACAACGAGGAACTGGTGCACCAGCAAATTTATACAAACCTCACACTAGATCAAATAGTTTGCATCAAAAGCTATTGGCATGAGTTTTATCAAATTGGGGAAGGAAGCTTTGCACGAGTTCATAGGGGGATATTCCAAGGTAAAGATTTGGCTATAAAAAAAATAGAACATAAATCCCTCGACACCAAAAAATGGGTGGAGAATGAAGTTGAACTTCTGCAGGGAAAGGAGCACACAAACATAAACAAGCAGTATGCTTGGTGTATTGAAGCAAAAATATCCTACTTGGCCTACTTGTATATAGATGGATGTACTTTGTATGACTATTTGAGAGGGAATTGTATAGGGTTTTCCTACAGTTGGAAGCAGAGCTTCAGATTGATAATGGGTATAGCCAAGGGAATTGAATTCTTACATCTGAATAAAATCATTCATGTTGATATCAAGCCTGAGAATACTATGCTGGACGCTACTGATAATGAGGCGAAGCTTGTTGATTTTGGGTTTTCTAGGCATGTAGATTGGGAGGGCACACATAGATCAACTGATAAAATAATAGGTACTAAAGGCTATTGGGCTCCAGAGTATTGCTTGAATAATAAGCTTTCTTATAAACATGATGTTTATAGCTTTGGAATTGTTGTGTTAGAGATTATTACAGGGCAGAGGCATGTTGATCAAGCAAGAGGTTCCAGTGAGTTCCATATTCCAGGATATGTAAGGCACATGGTAGAGAAGAATCGTTTTGAAGAAGCTGTAGACGCTAAACTTAAACATGATGGGTGGGACATCTTTGCTCTAGGAGAAGCCTTTGCTGTTGCAAACATAGCCCTCAGATGTGCTGACCCTGATAAGGCCGAGCGAGCTGATATGGGTCTTGTGCTCACAGAACTCACTTCGATGGTGAGCAGCGCCCACAACCATATTAGTCTTGGAAAGGAAGAAGAAGAAATTGAAATTGTAACGTCCGGATGAAAGTAGTACATGTGCAGGGTTTCTGGCTATCTTTGGGTTTCAGTTGGTTTACTGGAAATTTTTGAGTTTATACTTGAAAATGTTAAACAATGAATTTTTTTCAATGGAATAAGCTCTATGTTTTTCATTATTATACTCCTTGAGTCCTACAAATTAAATTTGAATCATTATAGTGAAAATATAGAAGGGTGTCTTCTTCCATGTAAAATCTGATGTCGAAAAGCAAATCTGTTTTGAGGAAACTATTCCATTATTCTAAGTTTAGTCATTTTACTTCTCAGTTAAACTAAATTTTTGGTAGATTTTTAATTGAATTTTCAATTCGAATTGTATACAAGAAAACAGGGGTGGAGAGTAGAGTCACCTCTATATATATATATATATATATATATTCCAGCTCTACGAAAATTCACTGCGGGAAAATTTACCCCAAGGAAAATTCACCACCAGCAATTCACCACGGTGGAAGATTCATCGCATTAAAAGTTTGCGATTAATTTTCCGTTATCGGTGAATTGTTGGCAGTGAATTGTTGGTGGTGAATTTATTGTTGGTGATGAATTTGTCATGTCGGTTAATTTTCACGCACGGTGAATTGTTGACAGTAATGTGAATTGTTGACAGTTTTTTCTGCTGGTGAATTACTGACGGTGAATTTACCTGCTACCATATATCCCATCGTTAATAAAATTCCTTCTTGCAATGGTTGGTTGGTTAACACAGTCAATGTTCAATGACCCCTTAATACAAAATCAATTGGAAGAAAAATTAGATTTTTCAGTCAATAGTATTTTTTTGGAAGCATGGCAACATTTAATTCAATAGGATTCAGGGGCCTTCGTTTCCGATTTGTTGCATATCGAACTCTTTTAAGAGGATTTTACACAATTTATAAAATAATGGAAGAGCGAACTAATGATGAATTCAACGGCAACAAGCAATGATTTGGCACAAACTGTAGGCGAATAGGGAACTCTATCTGCTAATTAGATACCATTGAATCGGAATCCTATATGAAGAAGCCTTCATTGACCTCCATTAAATTCATCGACTTTTGCAAATAGCTACTCAACACATCCAAGTTAAAGTTGCAATATATTTTAATCGAATTGTCGTGATTTTCCTCCTCCAACAATGCCAATCAAATGTAAACGGTAAACTTAATCAAAGGTAGATTTGATCTTCAATAAAACATCTAAATATTGAGATGTTGAGAAATAGGTGAACAAATGTAGTGATAGTATAATAATTAAATGTACGAATATAATTAAATTTGAAATTGTAATAATTATTTTTAATTTTATTTTTTACAATTAGTTTTAACATAATCGATCAAACATCTTCCAATTAAATTAGATTTCCCAACTTCATAGTTTTTCTAACTACAGTCTTGACAACAACTCTACACCACTAAGTGGTAAGCACCCATTGCCAATGCCTTATCTAAACCCATAACAGAACCTCAAGTATTCATTTATACTGTTTGTGTCTACATATCCTTTTTTAAAATTAGAGGATCTGCAGTTCATACTCTCATAATAGAGAAGTTACATATTCACATCAAGGATGGGATCTCTAACTTTTCCTTTAAACCACAACTATTCATTGAGCTTATACTTTCAACACATTCCAATATGGTGTTGCTTCCATGCAACATTGGTTTACAAACACACATCAAATCACATTAAGACTATATCATTTGAATATCACATGTTCTCACAGCTCATTTACACCTGATAGGTACACATGAGCATTAGCTACAACTTATGTCACCTAAACATAGGGTGACTAGCACATACCCACCTCACAAATATATATAGTGACTAGCTTAGGCATATGCCACATATACATAGTGTGAATAATTTATAGCTACATCACATATATCATGGTATATTTTGTGCATGCATCACGTATGCACAGTGTGACTAGCTCAAGCATCCAACACTTATGTACAATGAGAATAACTTAACAATCTCACAGCTGCACATAGTGACTAGCTAGCAAAATGAAATTAGTTGCAACTTTATTGGAAGCATCTTTTCATTTTCCTAGTTCACTAAAACATAAGCTTGTAAGTACATTGCATCTTGAAAAGGATTGTTTGTTCATCCCATAATACATTGTGGGTTCCATATTTTTTTATAGTCATCCATCACCTATGATGACAAGTAAGCATCCCATACTACTTGTCATCATTATTGGTAAGGGCATAAATATAACAACATGCACAATACCTAAGGTTATTTTTATTTAATTACACAGTCATTTATTCATGCACATATACCAAAAAATGAGAAATAGGAAGGGGATGTGATTCTATTGCATGCATTTTGGAATTATCTACTTCACTAATACTTCTTTATGTCCTAATAAGAGAAAGGAATATTAGTGCATCCCATACTACATTGTGAGTACTACTTTTTTTTTCTAATTCTCTACACCAACTATGATGATAGCCAAGCATTCCATAATACTTGTGATTATCATTAAAGATAAGTATAACAACACACATCACATAAAGCAATTAGTAAGATTTCTACAAGTTAATGTACCTTTCAATTTGGTGGATTTTGATATCTATTCCTCCATGCCAACAACAAAATTTTGTCCAACTTGGTATGGGGTAACTTCTAAAATCTATCAGCTACATCGTAGTAGTGGAAGTTGGCTAAGCCCTATCATACCATGGGTAGCTCTTCACATCTATCACTTCCATGTGACTAGTGATAATTGACTAAAGGGTAAGTGCACCAAGATGGTTCCCAAAAAAGGGGCTTAAGTGGCCACTTTTTTTCTGAAATCAGGAAATACTGACCTTGGACGTGAAATTGAGGATAGCTACACTCAAAATTTTTAGATAGAACAAAAACAAGGACCGCAGTGCTCCGAGTCTACTTTCTAAACTACTAATTTATTTTGAAAATGGTTGAAATTAAGGGGTTCAAAAGAGGGACACACACAAATTGTTGTTGTTTCTGTCAGAAAAACATAACATAGCAACTCTTGTGTGACCCGAGCACAGTGGACTTTTTTGTAGTATTTTTAAAATCGCTCGGTTAGGGTAGATAATAGTATGTAGTAGAATTTGGGATTTTCGATGGTGCGGTTACATTAATTTTCTAAGTGGGCACTTCCTAAAAAAGCGAAATTTTGGCCGTGCTCCCATAATTTTTTGAAAGTAATAGATTTTTTTAATTTGTGGAATGGAGTCTAGTTTCTAAAAATGTAATTTATTTCAAATTTCGATGAACGGTTAATTTATAGCGAAAAAAATACCAAACACTACTTTTTGAAGAAAAATGGACATACTGGCTCGAGGAGAGTATGGATGAAAGGCTTAACATTGATAGAAGTGAAAAAAATTACATTGTTGGAAAGCTAATAAAAGAACTGGCTACCATGTGTTCCCGATTTTCTTGATGTTGAACGGATACGAAATCTTGATGGTGAAACACGAACAGTGTATGTCAAAATTTTGTTGAATTTAGGAAAAAACTGCGTCTGTTCTTTGGGAATGCCCTCGAGCCTTTGGGTTGGTATTCCAAAACAAATACCAAAGCGGGCTAGGGATTCCCAATGCAAAATATAATCGAGGATGAAAGAGCAACATTGTTAGAAAGTGAAAAAAATTACATTGTTGGAAAGCTAATAAAGAACCTAACATTACCCATGTGTTCGATTTTCTTGATATTGAACCAGATGCAATCTTGATGGTGAGCACGAACCCAATTATGTCAAAATTTGTTGAATTTGGAAAAAACACGTCTATGGTCATTGGGAATGCCCTCCAAGCCTTTGGGTTGGTATTCCAAGGCAAATACCAAAGCTAAGGCTCAGGGATTCCCAATGCAAAATATAATGCGTTCGCGTTATATTCTACTTTTGACATTTTCCCTCTTCAAGGAGCATTGCTAGCAACAAATAATGCGCTCGCATTATGTCTTCCTTTAGTTAAATTCCACTTTATTGAATGTTTGTTGATATGTTTGTATGTTTGTATGTATATGTATACTAGTGTGTCATGTATGTATGCTTATGGGAGAGAGGGTGGGAGTGGGAGAGGGTTTAGGGTG
>VDFB02062552.1:0-36376 GCA_007258455.2 Sequoia sempervirens
GAGGCTAATAACACTGCTTAATATTTCCTATAAGATTATGGCAAAACTTCTTGCAAGGAGGCTAACAGATATACTTTTGGTGATTATTAATGAAACTCAAACTAGGTTCATAAAGACAAAATACATTCTTGAAAATATTATAACCAGCTGGAAGGCTATGGATTGGGCTAACAGAGGTGATCAAGAAGCGAGTGTGCTATTGATGGACTTTGAAAAAGCGTATGATCGGGTAGAGTGGTCCTTTATCATGACAATGCTAGAAATTTGGATTCCCAAAGAAATTCTACAGTATGGTTAGGATCTTGTTTAAGGATGCTAATGCTCATGTGGTTGTAAATGGAGTGGCTTAAAATCCTTTCCCATTCGAAATATCTATCAGGAAAGGTTTCCCCTTGGTCATTGCCTTGTTTGTGATAGATTTTGAAGCTTTACACTACATCTTAAGAATCTCCCTTCTTGGACCTCCAATGAAAGGTATCACTCTTCATGACAATAGCTTGCTCCTAAATATTCAGTTTGTTGATGACACTACCCTTTTCCCCATCCTAGAAGAGGAAAAATTAGATAACTTGGTTAGAAAATTGAGAGAATTTTGTGATGCCTCAGGGGAAAAAATCTTAGAAGAAAATTCTTCTCTACTTGGTTGGTCTAATGTTCCACTCAGCTAGGTAAGCGAGTTCAAATGGAAATGGGAAGGGCCAAATAAAATAGTAGATATCTTGGCATCCTGTTTGTTGTTAACCCATCTCTAAAGGAGATGTGGAATTGGATGTTTGAGAAGATAGAAAGGAAATTAAAGAACTGGAACAACAATTACCTTTCACTAGCTAGTAGGGTTTAGGCCTTTCAGAAAATCTTGGCTTCTTATTTTGTATACTATGCTTTTGTATGGTTATTTGCAAGCTATCAAGTTAATCTTGTTCAAAAATTGATCAGGAAATTTTTGTGGTCGAATGGGAAAGGGAATGGGAAAATACATGATATTATGTGGTAATGGTGTTACCTTGAGAAATGAAAAGGAGGTCTAGGTCTTAAGGACCTAAAGTGAGAAGGGGCGGCCCTTGCCTCTAAATGGATTCTAAAAACCATAACGTATTTTTTTAGCTAGTTTAAAATGGCATAAATCTACTATTATTTTGTTTTTTGCCTCCTTTTTGTACCCCACGAGGCAGGGGGATATGCTTTGATTTGATATGTATAATCTCTGACATGATCGACATGTAGTCAAACTCTTATTTTAGTAATTGAATATCAATTTTTAAAAAATGATATTAGTGCATAGTTTGATGAGAAATGATAATGAATTAGACAAAATACATTAGTCATTTTTAGGTTTCTACAACAACAAAAGGAAACACGAGTCAAGTTGGCTCAAGTGGTATTTTTCTAGATAATTTTGGTCAGGCTTAGGGTATTTATGCTTATGATTTAGGGGTGGATTCTAATAATATGGTGGAATCCAAGGCATTATTATGGGGATAAATGATTTCCAAGGGGAAAGGTTGGAAGGATTTATGAATTGAAGGAGACTCAAAATTAGTTATTGAAGCTCTAAAAGGTGGCAACAACCAAAACTAGAGGATAAAGACCATCCTATCTAAAGCAACTATTATGTTGAAATAATTTGATGATACCAAAATCTCACAGTCTTAGGGTATTTATGCTTATGATTTAGGGGTGGATTCTAATAATATGGTGGAAGCCAAGGAATTATTATGGGGGATAAATGATTTCCAAGGGGAAAGGTTGGAAGGAGTTATGAATTGAAGGAGACTCAAAATTAGTTATTGAAGCTCTAAAAGGTGGCAACATCCAAAACTAGAGGATAGAGACCATCCTATCTAAAGCAACTATTATGTCGAAATAATTTGATGATACCAAAATCTCACACATAAGAAAAAAAGGAAATTTCATTGTTGATTGGGTAACCAATAGTGGTGTGGAGTTGAAAAGTAATGAGGGTTGTGCCAATGTTAGATGGTGTGATAGCTTCCCTACGGTGGTGGTCTCTCATATAGAAGGATTTAATGGATATATCCCCTAGTATAGGAATGAATCTACTTGGGGTTGTTATTGGCATGACCGTTAGGAATTAAGGTTACCAGGTTTGGTTGTCGACATGTATGGTGTTTCCTAGAGGCTCATAGTGTGGGTATTTATTGTCTTTTTGGCATCCTCTGATATTTGAGTGTTGCGCAAGATTTTTTTCATGATTGTTCCTTTAGTTGTAGCTTTGTTTGAGTTTGTGGTAAGAGTTAGATACGTTGGATTGCTTCTAGGGTATGTCAGGGCCTATGATCTCTGCCTCTACCCCTTGAAGTTTGGATTTGTGTAGAATGATTCACTCTCTTGTATTTTTACTTGTTTCTTGGACCTAAACTAGGTATTTCAATTAAAAAATTAAGTTATCTTAAATTAATATTTTTGCGAGCAAATTATATGTAATTAATTATTTTAATAAATTTAAGCATTTTATATTAAAGTGACTAATTTTAAGGCCCAAAAAGAGAATTAAAATTAAAAATTCCACTTAATGGGTAAAATAAAGTATACTTTCTTGAATGTTCAAAAATGTAATATAAAAGAGAATTGCAAAGGAGAAATTGGGATCTTTTGACAATTTCATCTTCTATTGTGGAGTTCGGGTATTTTGCTCAAGTTGAAACCCTGTGATGAAAACCCTAAGGGAAAATTGGTTTCAAAGAGGATTTCTTCCTAGCCAATACTGAGGTGAGTTCATACAGGTTTCACAAGTGTGCTTTGATGAGAAATAAACAAGTTCTAATACCAATTGTTGGGAAATTTAATCTCTATCCAAATATGAATTCAATGGATGAGATACAAGGCTTGGACTACAACATGAAAATTTGAAACTTAAATACAAATCTAAAATTAAATTTCCTTAATATGGAATTACCATCATTAGATCCAACGTATTTATGATGTAAAAAATTAGCCAACATAACATGCTTATAAACACTACCTTATGTGAAATTATAACAACAATATATAAAGAATAACATCACCATAAGATAGATCAGTAATGACACAAATCAGCAACACAAGAGAACACATAACACAATATTTATGTGGAGAAACCCTTGCAGGATAAAACTCCACCAAGAAGAGAGGGCAAGTATGCATTACCCTAAAAAAAATGAGATTACAATATATTTACTTATATATTCTCCTCTTTGCATCCACCATGGAAGCACCTATGCATTTGTGAACAACCTTGTTATGTATCAACATATCCTTGCTCCTGTAATGAAACTCTACATCCAACTATTGCTCATATTTTCTACATCCAAGAGGCTAAATTTATAGACTTGTGAAGGCATCTTAAGCCCAAAACATAGCTCCAAAAGATGAAAATTCATTCCAAACATCCCCAACCCTTGGATTACCTCCTCAAAATACAAAAGGATAGCAGTTTTAGCTCCAACACTTTCCCTCCAACTAGGGCACCCAAAAATGGAAGATAAATATTACATTAAATGCAATAAATGATAAAACACCAAGAGGCACATGTTGCCTCATTATAAGATCGCATTTGGAGAATACCAAAAATCACTCATGTCCTTTTCCTTATCTTCTATTATCCCATTCTAGGTGTCTACATGTGGGAAAACAATATTAAATATTTATGTCCACAACTCACCTTTACCAATGCTAGTGGAACCCATCACCCCTCATGAATATATTACAAATAGTAGTGAGAATTAATATTAAAAAATATTTTCCCAATACATCCTAAGTGCCTAGATACACTTTCCAAGGATGTTGGAACCATGGCATAGGATTTACAAGGTGGATGGTACCTTAATCTTAACATTCTCCCACTTGACATCAACATTGTAAATACACCCATAAGAATCACAAACAATGAAAAAACATCCCTTAGCCAAACATGTACCATCTGAATTTTCACCAGACTCTCATGCTCCAACATTGAGATACCTGCAAAAGCAACCATGATAACCACCATCAAGCAAAAAAACTCCTTCACATCCTCCAACATGTCATCTATGGAAGAAAAAGGAACATTCCAAGGTGAAACATATCAACTGTCATTGAAACCTACACCAATATTTACATGAACACAAGCATCAAATTCAAATGATAACAAAGGTTCTGAGTAGTTTCCTTACTTAGACCAATTGGAATAATAACCACAATAAATTTCAACTCATCCAAGATAACCATACCTCAAACTAGGGTATACAAGTCATAGATATAACTTCATGCTATCAACATACCAACCCAAAATTTGCAATCAAGTCTTTGTATATTCCATCCTCCTATCTCAATGCAACATACCAATTAACAAATGACCATAGACAAGTCCAACTAAAATAGTCTGCATAAACACTGAAACAATATTATGGATATAGAAAGTCCACATCCGAGTCATCCCACTACAAGAAAGTGGGTAGCTAATGCACAACCTTCATAACTCATAGATCAAAAACCAATGAAAGATGCAAACTCGTCATCACATCAGTAACCACAAACCAATATATCAAAGAGGATAATCAGACATATATCTAGAAAATCCCATTGCATGAGTAATGCCAAATCTAAAAAATAGATAAAGGCATATCAAGTCTACCTATAGTACTTCGCATATAGGATATGGCTAATTCCTCTATTACATAGTGTTAAGGAAACATACAATGATATGCAAATCCAACAAAAAAATATGTTGCAATACCTCTCTCACCACTATTCTTCGTATCTCTCCCATGTTCTTCACACTCAACCATGTGAATACAAACATTCAGGAAGAATACCATGACCAAAGAGAGAACTTTTTGTAGTGTAGAAAAATATACACCTTTACATTTCCACACTATGTTTGCATCCACTTTATTAATTGGACTTAATTAAGTCTTTAATTGACCCAATTATGCATTCACAAGCCTAATTAATTTCATTTTTTAAAAGGGAAACCCACATTTAATTAATGCCTCCACTGATCTTAACATCTTGGAAATTGAGTGTCCTAAGTTTAGGTCCTAGGACCCATTCGCCCAAGAGTGAGTGGGTACCCCTTAAGTATTGGGACCCAATTTTTAATATGTTTTTGGCAATATTTTAATGATCTAAATTCAAATTGCAAAGGTTGGCTTGTGATGTTTAATTGTCAGGTAATCAAGGAAAACACCTATAAATAAAACGTCTTTTTATCAAATTCAAATCCTAAGCAATCCTAGAACTTCAAGAGATTAATTACAAGAGAAAATATTATTGTCAAGAGCAATGGAGAGCAGGTTTATTAGTCATTTATTGCAACATTCAAGATCCTATCATGATGTCAAGATTTATGTGTGTTCATGCATATTTTGGAGCTAACATTGTGATGTAGGTTTCAAATTTGAATGAAGCATTCAAGCATCAAGATCCATCAAGCCATTTCATGCAAGATCTAATCCTTAAATATATGTTTTATACTTTAGGCCTCTAAGGGCATCCATTAAAGGGTTTGATGAGTTGTGACATACCATTGTTCATTCATCAATTCCTTCATTTTGTCATTATTTCATTATCAAGGTTTAATTACCAAAATGGGGTTCGACCAAGGCAAACCCCTACTCACCAAAAATAAAACAATTTTCCCTTTTTTTGTGTTTGGAAATTTGTAGGTGAAGAAGGATTGAAAGTTGATCAAAAGTGCAATTTTGTAAAGTTATCAAAGTTGTCAAGACACGAAAACTCACCTACAGGTTTTATTTTTGACTTTTCGACAGTCAAACCTAATGGAATTAGACACTTAGATCTAGGATCCAAGGATTGAAAAAACAATTTTTATACCCTTGTATAGAGACACATTCGCCCTTGGGCGAATATGTCCTTTAGCAAAGCCTAAAAACTACATTTGGACCTAGGTAAACACCATCCTAACCTTCTTAAATCTGCTGGTTAATTATTGTATATTCCAAGTGTTAGATCTCATAGGTTTGATTGTTAAAACACTTTTATTTTTCTCCCAAAACTGCTTTTCAATCATTTATGTCATAAGGAAGCTGAGGTCCCATAGTGTCCAAAACCTAGGGTTGACTAATCTTAAGGGTTGTAAGTCAATTATAAGCATTTGTGGCACTATCCCTCTTCTTAATGAACATGGGAAAGGTGGATTTCTGATTAGGTGGACACCCCCTTTTGCTTTGACATACTCCCCTTATCACACATCCCATTTTAGGGACCCTCTCTCCCCTTTTCCCTACATTTCATTTTGGTGAACCTGACATGTTGAACTTGGTGCTCCTAGTATGACACTAGTTGTTGTCTATTTGGCTAGTTTTTCGCCTTCTGCCTATGATGAACAATATTGGGATGTAGATGACCTGCTATAGGTTGACTCACATGTGCTATACTAGTCTTTTCTTTGTTTTATTTTCACGTTTTGTGTGATTGCATGTACGTAATGTGATCCCCCATATCATGTTGCTTGGCATGTCTTTATATGTTTGTGAGCCTACTTTGGATGACCCTTGTCACTCCGTTGGTGCAAGGATATAAAGGAAGATAATTTGTCGTGACATTCTTCTATTTGTATCTACATTCTTCTATATGTCGTAAACCTTTTTTTTGTCTTGTGTTGTGTTTTCCTTTTGGGGATGATACAAGGCATTGAGACATGTAGGTATCTTCCATCTTGATCTAAAAGCTTTTCTTTTTCTCTCTCTCTCTATGTGTTATTCTTCCTTTGTGCTCATTGTTTCATGAGTTATTTAGGGAACGAGTTCTTTAAAGTGGGGGCATACATGTCCCCACTCACTGTTTACATATTCCCTTCAAAGTGTGGTCTTTTTATTTCATATGATGTATCTTTGTGGTAGTGGCATTTGGTTTGTTTTCCTTCAAGATTGTGACCTTTCTTGGCAAATGACATTCCTCTTAGCGGTAATGCTATGGCTTCCATTCCCTAACGTGCAGTTTTTTTTATCCTCGACTAGTCCTCTCTCAGTGACATTAAGCATGATGTTCCCTAAGGTGTGACCTTTCATGCATTAAGCAAAACCCCTTTGACTATCCTATCCTATTGCATTTACAACTTTGTCATGGCCACCAAGCATAACACAACTTGCTTGCTAGTGGTGCCTTGTTTTTCATGAGTGTCTACCATAATGTAGCTTGTTAGCCTTGTGGAACCTTTGACCATTTTTTTTGGTGCCCTACTAAAGTTATCAGGAGGCATAAATTTTGGTATGGTTGATGTATGGGAGCTTGTAGACCTGGCATGACTTTCCGATCAACCACCTTTTTGTAGGTACATACTGACCTAATGTGTGTTTCTCACTTTCTTGGGGCTCACCTAGTGGACACCGAATTTCTATAGCCCTCGTGAGTTTTTTTTTTTTTGCATAGTAGACAATGGGGTTTCACTTGTGAACACATTTTATGGATAGCAATGCAACTGCGACTAGTCCATCCTTTGTTTTCTTTCTTTTTGCACATTAATTTTTGACATTATATGATTATGCATCTTGTGTTGCTATTGTAGACATGTGTGTTTTTGTGCCTTTGCTAGTTTGTCGTGAGATCTTAGATCTTGGGGAGTTGATCACCCTCCTTGAAATTTTCATCTTATCTTTCCAATACTTGTACAATTACACCTCTCTTGACTTATTTATCTACTTTAGTGTGAGTTTGAGCGCAAGTTCATACTCTCACTAAAGTGGAGGCTAAATGTAGTGTAGAAAAATGTACACCTTTACGTTTTCACACTATGTTTGCATCCCCTTTATTAATTAGACTTAATTAAGCCTTTAATTGGCCTAATTATTCATCTACAAGCCTAATTAATTTCATTTTCTAAAAGGGAAACCCATATTTAATTAATGCCTACACTTATCTTAACATCTTGGAAATTGAGTGTCCTAGGTTCAGGACTTAGGACCCATTCTCCCAAGGGCAAATGGGTCCCCCTTAAGTCTCAGGACCCAAATTTTAATATGTTTTTTGTGGCATTTTAATGGCCTAAATTCAAATTACAAAGGTTGGCTTGTGATGTTTAATTGTTGGGTAATTAAGGAAAACACCTATAAATACAAGATCTTTTTATCAAATTCAAATCCTAAGCAATCCTAGAACTTCAAGAAATAAATTACAAGAGCAAAGATTATTGTCAAGAGAATTGGAGAGTATATTTATTAGTCATTTATTTTAGCATTCAAGATCCTATCATGATGTCAATATTTTTGTGTGTTCGTGCATGTTTTGGAGCTAACATTATGATGTAGGTTTCAAGTTTCAAGCAAGCATTCAAGCATCAAGATCCCTCAAGAAATCAAGCCATTTCATGCAAGATCTAATCCTTAGAGAGATGTGTTAGACTTCAATCCACTAATGGCAACCATTAAAGGGTTTGGTGAGTTGTGACTTAGCATTGTTCATTCATCAATTCCTTCATTTTATCATTATTTCATTATCAAGGTTTAATTACCAAAATGAGGTTCAAACGAGGCAAACCCCTATTCACTAAAAATAAGCAATTTTTCCTTTTCTTTGTGTTTGTAGATTTGTAGGTGAAGAAGGGTTGAAAGTTGATCAAAAGTACAATTTCACAAAGTTGTCAAGACATGGAAACTCATCTACAGGTTTTATTTCTGACTTTCTGACAGTCAAACCTAGTGGAATTAGAAACTTAGATCCAAGGAATGCAAAAGGAATTTCCAAACCCCTATACAGAAACCCATTTGCCCCTGGGCGTATATGTCCTTTAGCAGAGCTGAAAACCACTTTTGGAGCCAAGTAAACACCATCCCGACCTTCTCAAATGCTAGTTAATTGTTGTTTTTGATAGTGTTATCATAATACTTCATATTCCAAATGTTAGATCTCATAGGTTTGATTGTTAAAACACTTTTATTTTTCTCCCAAAATTACTTTTCAGTCATTTATGTCATAAAGAAGCTAAGATCCCATAGTGTCCAAAACCTAGGGCTGACTCACCTTAAGGGTTGTAAGTAAATTATAAGCATTTGTGGCACTATCCCTCTTCCTAATGAGCATGGGAAAGGTGCATTTTTTATTAGGTGTACACCTCCCTTTTGCTTTTACATACTCCCCTTATCACACATCCCATTTTAGGGACCCTCTCTTCCCTTTTCCTTCGTTTCACTTTTAAATCAAACATTATCATGGATGTGGATTCCTTAGATAGAAAGGGTGGTTGGAATGAATATTCAAGGCCATTGAAGTGATGTGGATGTGGAAAATACTCACAATTGCATATATAGATATATAAGAAAATTTATAATATGCATATAATATGAAAATTATAAATTTATGTATGTAGAAAGTATAATGGCATATAACCATATAATTTTGAATATATAAACAAATAATTGTTTTGAGGTTTTTGTTATAAGTCCTCAGGAATTTTGGTCATAGGCCCTCCATTTATGGTGCAACCTCTTATTGTAAATATCTCAAGTTAATATACAAGGATGACCCCCAAGGCCAATTTCATCTAGTAAAAAGAATTAAAAATTATTGGTTTAAAAATCATATTTTTAAATATAGTTTATTCAATTATGGGTGATCCCACAATAGTGGTTTACAATTTTTGGCCAAACTGGACACTAAAATTATTTTTTAAAACTAAATCTTCACATTCGGGCACCCATAGCGGCTAAACCATGAAGAATTTGAAGATGATGAAAACTAGAGTCTTTTCACATTTTTTATGTAGATTCTAAAAATATTTTTTTCAAAATTTTTGGAATCAGATTGCACTTCTTTTTCCATCTCCCATGAAAAACTAGTTTTTTTCAAAAAACAACATTTTTAAAAAGTGACACACGCCGTATAACGCATACTATTTTTCCATGAAGGAAAAAATTCTAATTCTTTCGAATTTAGATTTGTAACTCTGGTATCTAGTGCTTCCACTTGGTTAGACAGTTTTTTATTGAATATTTTTTCTTTAATCAAGTTTTGAAGTCAAACCAATTACAATTTAGACATAGCGCAACTGTATAACACATAACTTCTTTTGTATATATCGAAATTCAATTTTTTGTTTTTTATTGGATCAAGGACTTCAATATCTAGTGCACTCATATTTTTCAATTTTTTTTTTGATAAACTGCTATTTTTCCACATGTGCAAAACAGAGACCTTCATTTTAGATGAAAAACCTATGTTTAATAAAACTAGAAAAAGAAATACATAATAAAACCAAAACATATTAAAATTATATTCGTTGGGTAGCTCATTTTGAGGACTACCTAATTCAAGTTGGGTTTGTGAATATTCCTCCATTTTCATCCTCAACCAAAGCTCTGAAGTGCCAAAATTCAGGTTTTTTTGTGTCTCAGGGAGGGGATGAGCAATAAAAGGGGTTCGAATGAACCCCTAGGGGTTCAAGCTGGTTCGCTCGAACCAGGGTTCATTTGAACCCCCCTTTTATAAGGGGTTTTGATGGATTTTTTGGCGGGAAAGTATTAGGAGGGTTCGCCCGAACCAAGGTTCTAACAAACCCCTAATGGGTTCGGTCGAACCAATAGTTTCGTACGAACCCCTAAAATCAATATTTTTGCCATGCATTCATTTTTTGTGAGTTTTCCTTCCTCACTTCAATTGTAAACCACTATTGTGGCTTCACCCCAATAAAAATTTATAAAGCTTATTTATCCTAAGTTAAATATTTTTTAATAAAAGACCTTGTTTTAGGTCTAAGAACCATGAAAACTTGGGAAACCCGTGAGACAATTGTCCTTGCAGTAACATACAGGACGATGAGATATCAAGCCATGCTATTTTATACCATATATTTATATTAATATCCTAATATAAACCCCACAAAATGACCAAATCCATAGATAACTACCATCCCATAATCAATATACTATAATACTAACATATATAAGTCTGAGAAAACTAAGAAGGGGTAGAGGAAATTGCACAAACCTATTAGTACCTGAATACATAAACTTAAAATTAGCATCTAGGATTTTAGAACTTGAGTCCTTTTTTTCCACACCATCCACCAAATCTACCTCATCATCGCGTTAATTCAAAAAACAAGGATAACATCCATTGGTATTGATACCTTCAACTTCATAGAAATCTCCTTCACTGTGCACTAGAGACAAACTAGAGTCATTTACTTTCATGTAAATGTTCCAAAAAGCAATCATGGTGAACCACCTCCTGATGTACCGCATCACTGATATCATCATGAAGCAAGTAAGGGGAAGTAGTCATTGAAATCATATAGGCATGGAAGAGGAATTGAGTAGCATTGATGATATTCCATGTACCTTGTGTATACCTAGGATCTAATTATAGCTTAGCCATTTCCAATATTATACAAATAGTAGGATACCTATCCATATTCTTTGTCAGCTTCCAAATCCTAACCATCCATTTTGAAGAGTAGGGTTTGTTATTTCCTCATCTGCAAATACCATAAAATCCATCATAGCCTCCTAACATGAGACATGTCACTTACACTATTTGGGAGTGTCAATCTCCACCCTCTCCTTTCCTCAAGTGCCGCCTTTAATCCTACCACCCAAACATCTCACACCCTCCCAAACACCATAATCAAATCCAAATCCACAACTTCCAAGATACACAATGAATGAACCCTCATACTCATCATCATCGCTAATATCAATGAAACCAAATGCAATATAATCACTTTGAATAATTGCTCCTCACACAATGTCCTTATCATTATATATGTAATTTCCACTATCAATCCAACCCATTAATGGATTTTATTGGAGTCAAATATGAAAATAATTGACATACATATTAATACAGTTTTGAAAAATAATGGTATTTTTTGTCATTTGAGATTTTGAATGTTTTATAAAAATTGTTGTTTAAAATTTTTTTAGTGTCAAATAAAAAGCATGCCAATTATTTAAGCTTTTACTATTTTATATAAAAAAGTTATTAGTATGGATAGGAAATTTTAAAAGAGATGTTGATAAGAATTATTGAGTTTCATTCTCGTCCTAGAATATCTAATAATGACTAAAAGTAAATTAATTGATCCTTACAACATGTAAAATATTTGTTGAAGAGTCTAGATGATTCCCTTATTATGAACTTAAATTACATATTATCTCAAATTTTGTTCTTGCTAAATATGAAGTTGTTCAAAATCTTGAATTGAGCCCTACAAACTATGCCCAAATATAAGCTCACATTTATACCTAAGTTTTTAGTTTTTTCTAATATTTTTCATAGATGTTTTAATATATTTCAACACATATTTAAGATATTTAATCATCCATGGATAGTTCTTAAGACATAATTTTCATCAATTTGTTATAATTATTGATTTTTTTGTTTAAACATCTCATCAATTAATATTCAAAAAATAATGTATGCTCACTTTTACAAGGTATTTGGAAATAATATGATATTTAGGATGTAGGTGTAAAGTATGTATATGTCCATCTTATACTATGTAACATCAAATGAATATTTTCTTAGTTCTAGTAACATTCTTTTGAATTCTTTGGGTCAACAATTAAAAATATTATGTATAGTTATTGATCAATGTGATTAGATGAGAATGGAGAAAATTTTCATTCTAAGAGCTTCGCTTTAGGCTTAAGCAACATGTTTAATCATCCAAAGAGAATAAAAAACTAATTTGCAGCTGTATGAGTATAATTTTTTCATGTTTAATCATCCAAAGAGAATAAAACACTAATTTGCGGCTGTATGAGTATAATTTTTTCATGTTTAATCATCCAAAGAGAATCAAAAACTAATTTGTTGAGCATCATGTTTACTTGTCCAAAAAGACTCAAAAACTACTTTAATTTATAACAAATGTTTATATTAATAACTAATATGTCAAATTAGAAATTAATAGCATTCTATTTTATAACATACAATCTATAGAAACACACTGAGGATAACAATTTCCCCTCCCCTCATTTGACATATTTAAATGCCTTTTTCTTCGAGTTATAGAAAATCCACCACAATTAATATAGATATTGACATTTCAAGTTGATGTAGAGGCATCCACAGTCAACGACAATCCTCATCAACCAAAAAGAACACATTTTAATTTCCTAAGGTTTGGTAATTTTTAAGTTGGAGAAAATTGTAATCTTAGGCCTAAATAATATATTAAATAATTGGCCTTAATATTATGTTGCAAAATTTTGGTGTGGGAGATGGCTTAGGAGGCGATTTTGAAATGTCAAATTCAAAAAGGATAAACTAGGCATGGATTTTTGGGAGTTACGCTTTGAGACAACTTGTTAATATTTCTAAAATGTAGTGTGGAGAATCTGAGTGCCCAAATAGAATTGATTATCTTTTTCTAAGTTGGGACCCTATTTGTGAGGAGTGGGAATCCGATTTGTCAACCAATTTTGGAAATTTATTGGAAATGGATTTAAAGATGATTTTTGGAGCATTTAATAATTTCATTTAATACATTTATGAGGATTTTTCTAGGTTGGGCGTTGCAAATTGGGAGTTACAAAAAAGAAGATGGTGGTTACCTTGAAAAGGTTTTATTTTTGACAATTTTGAGGGAGTCATAATGCCAAAATTGAGAGAGGAAGGCTTGGGGGCATAGTTCCTGAAGGAGAAGACAAAGACCATTAATTTTTAGGCTTTAAGATGAATTTGCAAAAGCATATGGATTTGAGTTATTGAGGTTTATGGTAGCAAAGTATTCCTTAGAAAGTTTGTAGATTGAAGGAGCTAGCATCTTGAGAAAGAAGATAGTTTGAAGGAGATAATTTTGTATTTGCTCTTAGTTGTCTCATATCAGTTTTGTATCACTTTGTAATGGATTTCACCAGCCCTCATGGCTGCAAACAAATGTAATTTTAAATATATTTATTTTGAATGAAAAGCTTAAATCTCTTCTTGTAGATTTTTGAGTCATTATCAAGCAAGTTTTGAGTTGCTTAGCTTGTTGATGAGAGTTGTGTTTGAGGGTTTGTTTTCCCTTACATCACGAGTAGTTAATCTAAAGTGACTGTAATTGAGCGGTCCCATGGGGGGGCTTGGACTCCTATTTTCACGGAAGTAGGTGGTCTCATGGGAAAAAAAAAACTGCTACAGGATTAAATGGAATCTTTTTAAGTCCAAATAAGCAGGTGGTCAAAAATTTCAACTGGTGAGATTGGGGCAGGGCTAGAAATTGCCCCACCTACTTAAAAGTACTTTCTTGCCAATTTTAAAACAAATTTGGAGGGAATGATATTATTTATTAATTTTTTATTCACCCACCACCATTCCACCACCATTCCACTACCAACCTGCTTAAATTTTGAAGTTCATGGGACCACCAACTTCAAAATATTTTGCTAAAAATTTAAGCTGATTTTGCCCCAAATTTTTAGGAAGCCCCCCTCCATGGGACCGTGATGTAACAAGCATGTTGCTTACAATGCATGACCTATTACTAATAGTTGACTCAGACATGTCTATGAATTGAAATAGGATTTTTGAAACTAAAATCTAACATTTTACTAGCAATCTTCACTTAGTTGTAGTTAAACTTTTCATCAAGTAAAAATAATAAGCATACATACACACAATTCAAGAGTTTAAAATAGAAGTAATGCAAGATATTGTAAATTAATTTCATGCAACATACACAAAATTAGTTAGTTTTTGCACATTCTTGTGGGAAATATCTTATGATAAATATTAGAGAGTACACAATGCTCCTAATGCCATTCATGCATTTCAAGACTATTTGAACAACATGCAATATGATAGTACTATTTTTACCTATGTAGTCTACCAATAGTTAAAGTTTATAATATTCTTGTACATAAATAAAATGTCACATGTTATTTAATATATTTTTCACATTATTTTCACTTAGATTTCATAGAATAAATATCATTTATTACATGTTTATAATTTAAGTTGATTATTTAAGTTTGAATAATCAACTTTAAGTAAATATTGAATTCCTTTGAACATCTTTAGTCAAATGCTTTAAACCCTACTTTACCTTATAGGAAAAAGAGACATTTAAGGTATTTTTTAACATACAAGGTTTAAATGGTAACAACCTTCTTTATTCTACTTTGTGAAGTCCTTCCAAATTTTACATTAAATGATTTGACTCAAAATTTACATTTTATTAGAAGAGACGATGAAGTTGTCTATCGAAATGTTGAGTCCAATTTTCTTTTGTCAAATGCTTATGTTTACATTTTTTATAGATAAAAGGTGCAAATCACCTATAATTTTATTGATATAATATAAAAAGTCTTATATAAATGTTGAAGTGGAGAGGCTGCAAAAAATAGTAAGCCTCATCAAAGATGCATTATAAGAACAAAGACAAATGAAGGGCCAAAAAAATACAAAACTGAAATCAAATAGACTAACGCCAAAGAGTTGTCACGAGAGCTAGATGAACTCCTAAGAGCAATAACAATATGTTTGTGTTATTTGCTAACATATAAAGTTTAAATTGTGCACTTATTCTTTACTCTAACTTGTAATGTTTATCTTTTTCTACTTTGTAAAATCCTTAAAAAAATTATATTAAATAATTTGATTCAAATTTTACTTGTATTTAGAAAAAGGTTCTAGGAAAATTCATCACCAGCAATTCACCGACAAAAAATTCATGTCAACGATTCACGGTGGTGAAAAATTTACCATAACAATATCGAGGGGAAAATTAACCGCATTAATATTATATTTGGAAAACTTTGATTTTATTAAAAATATTAATACAGTTAATTTTCCCATTGCCGTGAATTGGTGGAGTGAATTTTACTTGTGGTGAATTTTCCGCCATGATGAATTGTTGGTTGACCTTAGAAGAAACATTGAAGATGTTTATTAAAATATTGAGCCCATTTTTTTGTCAAATACTTTAAAATCTATTCCCCTCTTATAATAAGGAGATATTCAAGTTGTGTGTTTACATAAAAAAATGAAATTGTATATCCTTTTTATTCTAGTTCATAATTTCCTTCAAAAGTCTTACAATAAATTATTTGAATCAAAATTTACTTAAAGTTGTTTATTGAAGTGTGAAGTCTAATTTTACAAAACCAAGTGTTTAATATAATGTGTTATATTCTCACTTCTTGATTTTCTTTTTATTTTTTCACATGGTAAATTTTTTTTCAACAATGAAACCCAATTTTTTTTCAAATACTTTAAAATCTTGTTTTTCCTTATAGTAAGAAGAGACATCTAAGTTGTTTGTTAAAATATAAATTTTAAATTGTATATCCCTTATTTTCTCTAATTTGCAAGGTCCTTAATTATAATACTAGACAAAGTCCTTTGAAAAATTCTGATTTGTCTCAAATTTTACTTCTATTTAAAAATAATAATTAAAAATATATACTAAAATATAAAACCTATTTTTTTTCAAACAATTTAAACCGTATTATTTTAATTTGTGATTTTATTCAAAATTTTCATGTTGAATGATTTGAATCAAAATTCACTTGTATTAAGGAAAAACATTGATGTTGTCTATCTCAATATCATGTCTAAATTTGACAAAACCAAGTGTTTATTGTATTATACTCTGCTTCTCACCATCTTTTATTTTTATTTGTTCAAAGATTTAATTATCTTTCAACAAATTTATACCGAAGTCATATCCAATTTAAACAAGACAAAGCTAAAAATTACCATCAATGGCTCGTACCATCTGCCTTACCATGCCGACGATTGAAAGTCTTTCGGCTATTGATTCACATAGCTGCAAATATTTGCTACGAAAATCGCATTCAATTCAAAGTATTGAATAAACATTCAATTCAAAGCAGTGCATAATATCTCTAATATTATAACTTTCAAATCAAAGCACTACAATCGATGGCTTTGAATGCATATGTCTAATCTCAACATTCATTAAAAACATTGATTCACACAGCTGCAAATATTTGCTAGGAAAATTGCATTCAATTCAAAGTATTGAATAAACATTCAATTCAAAGCAATGCATAATATCTCTAATATTATAGCTTTCAAATCAAAGCACTACAATCGATGGCTTTGAATGCATATGTCTAATCCAAGATGCAGAAAGAAAAAGAAACATAGGTTGCTATCTGTGGGTCTCATAGACTGCTTGGCCTTGTGGACGCGATTAAAAACATTCATTCATTCATTCAATTGTATTTCTTTATTTCGCCCTTCACTGCCGCCCTTTCGCATTCTCGCAGTGTTTCCTCCATGATCAGCGACATTGTGGAGTTATCTAGAATGTGGAACATCTTCATCAGCTCCGGCAGAGCCTGGGTGGTGAAGGGCAGGTTATTTTCCAAAGAGGCAGGTAGGAATGATCTCCTAGGCATGTAGTCCTTGATGTCGGGCATAGGGAAAATTTTGTCTAGCACTAGAAGATTCTCCTTGAAGAACTTCGCAGACTCCTCTACTGTCGCTTTATAATTTGAAAAGGTTATGTCGGTCCTGGCATAGTTTTTGAAAGTGAATTTGAAGCCGTAGGGACAGAAGGCCACGTTGGGGCTGTTAAAACCCTTGGCATATCGAGCAAATTTTCTTGAGGAGTTTTTCCAGATATTCTTTGTGAATTTGTTGGATTTGCTTCGGTAAGTGGCAAAACCCTCGTCTTTACAGAGAAGCTCCGCTGTCGTGCAAAAGGCTATGATATGGTTGGACAGAGTGTGATTTTTCAAATAGAGAGAAAACAGAGCAACAAAAGTTGCATTGAGGGGCGAGGCCTTTTCCAGCAAGAAATCAGGAAGCCGCGGGTAATGCGAATTGCTAAAAATATCTCTAATATCATAGCTTTCAAATCAAAGCACTACAATCGATGGCTTTGAATGCATATGTCTAATCTCAACTGGATTTCTTTATTTCGCCCTTCACTGCCGCCCTTTCGCATTCTCGCAGTGTTTTCTCCATGATCAGCGACATTGTGGAGTTATCTAGAATGTGGAACATCTTCATCAGCTCCGGCAGAGCCTGGGTGGAGAAGGGCGGATTATTTTCCAAAGAGGCAGGTAGGAATGATCTCCTAGGCATGTAGTCCTTGATGTCGGGCATAGGGAAAATTTTGTCTACTAGAAGATTCTACCTGAAGAACTTCCCAGACTCCTCTACTGTCGCTTTATAATTTGAAAAGGTTATGTCGGTCCTGGCATAGTTTTTGAAAGTGAATTTGAAGCCGTAGGGACAGAAGGCCACGTTGGGGTTGTTAAAACCCTTGGCATATCGAGCAAATTTTCTTAAGGAGTTTTTCCAGATATTCTTTGTGAATTTGTTGGATTTGCTGCGGTAAGTGGCAAAACCCTCGTCTTTACAGAGAAGCTCCGCTGTCGTGCAAAAGGCTATGATATGGTTGGACAGAGTGTGATTTTTCAAATACAGAGAAAACAGAGCAACAAAAGTTGCATTGAGGGGCGAGGCCTTTTCCAGCAAGAAACCAGGAAGCCGCGGGTAATGCGAATTGCTAAAAGGGAAACAGAGAAGCTTTTGCTGCAAAAGGATGATTCCCTCTTTGAGAATTGCACAAGCCATCAAAGCCACCATTATAAACATTATACAAGCCATCAAAGAACAATCTAAGTCCTGATGTGTTTTACCCGTTTTGTTGTTTGCGTAGAAAGAGTTTTGTTTATTAAAGATACACAAATTTCGTTTCCCTGATTTGTACTCTCTGTTAGGCATCATCGCATTCTCTACAATGGCTTGTTTTTAAATGCCAGTTATCATGTAATAAGGGCAACTTGGAAGCAAGTAGTTGTATTTTTCTTTTCCATGATGCTTTGATGGATATCCATACTCTATTCCCAAACTCCCATTTTAGCATAGGCAGGGATGATACTGGCAAAAGTTGTGGAATTTGGCTTTACACCTACCAATTGCATTTGCTTGAAAATTTCTAAAGCCTTTTCAATAAATCCATTTTGTACATATCCTGCAATCATTACAGTCCATTGACATTTTTTCAGGTATTCTGTCAAACAGTTCACGTGCCTTGTTAATGCTTCCACTTTTTGCATGCATGTCTATCAGGAAAGTTTCGACCATGTTATCATAGATGTCCATACCCTGTTCCAAATCTCCCATTTTGGCATGGGCAGGGAGGATGCTAGCAAAGGTTGCAGAATTTGACTTTAAACCTGATAACTGCATTTTTTGCTTGGAAATTTCTAAAGCCTTTTCAACAAATCCATTTTGTGCATATCCTGCAACCATTGCAATCCACGTGATGACATATGTTCGAGGCATCTTGTCAAACACTTAACATGCCTTGTCTATGCTTCCACATTTTGCATACATGTCTACTAGGACAGTTGCAACTACAACATCTGACCTTCACTTGATGATTACCAGCAAGATTTTTGCACATTCGATGAATAAACACTTTACATGCCCCTGTGGCTTCTCCAACGCATCGGTTTTGTTCCTGAGGAGCATTTTTGGACGAACACAACTCAGTTTGTGATTCTACTTCATCCAATCTTTCTACTTTAATGCTGATTTTTTTGCTTTTTCTACTGTGAAGCTCTGCATATTTTGTTTGTTGTTCGAGTATTGGTATATAAGATCGCTTGGTTTCATGTTGTATTTCAATGAGCTTAGTTTGTTTTATAGTGTCTAGCACGATTGCATTTGGGGACTATGTAGAAGGACCCACCATTGTATTTCTCTTTACATTGGCGAACTGGGTTGAACCTAGGTCTGTTGACAAGGTTAATATTTATGATATTGCTATCAGGATTCAACCGTGTAGTTTCGAGTCAAACTCATTGACCCATGTTTCATGAGTAGTGGTTCAACAAGAACCCATCTCTCATGATATCGAATGGTCCACTTAGCACTCATTGCATCTAGGTGATGCTCACAGGGTGAAGCACGGTCATCCCGGAGGTCACCCATCCCAATACTGCTCCAGCTCAAGCCGCTTAACCAGGAGTTTTCTCCAAGGTTAAGCCCGCTTGAGTTGTTACCCCATTTGCAAAACCTTCAGCAAGTGTTGTGCCTTATGAACCATTCATAATAGAGCCCCTTTAGTTCATCAATTGATAAGTAGGAGGTATTTTTCCACAGCGTGTCAAATTATGATATTGCTATCAGGATTCAACCGTGTAGTTTCGAGTCAAACTCATTGACCCATGTTTCATGAGTAGTGGTTCAACAAGAACCCATCTCTCATGATATCGAATGGTCCACTTAGCACTCATTGCATCTAGGTGATGCTCACAGAGGTGAAGCACTGGTCCGTCCCGAAGGTCACCCTCCCAAGATAGCTCGCCTAACTGTGAGTTTTCTCAAGGTTAAGCCCGCTTGAGTTGTTACCCCATTTGCAAAACCTTCAGCAAGTGTTGTGCCTTATGAACCATTCATAATAGAGCCCCTTTAGCTCATCAATTGATAAGTAGGAGGTATTTTTTTGTTTGAAATTGCATTTGTTCCAGTGAACTTCTCTCAATCATCCTGATAGATTGATACATGAGTGGTTAAAGGACTTAAATCCACTTCATTGTTTTTCGTATTGTCACACATATCCATGTGTGTTTGCTTTTTGAACTTTTTACTGCGTCACATGGAGCTCAGTCCCCAACATCCCATTTTAAATGTCTACATACATAGGTACGTACACCCATGTCATGCTCGGCGATATCCACAAAGGCACATGCCACCACAATGAGGTGACTTCAATATTCTTCTCAAATGTTTGTGATCCTATTTCCAACCTACACACTTAAATTACATTTAAATTAAAAGCATGTAGTTTTCATAGTCCATGATAGGGGAGAGGGACTCATAGTGGAGGGGGCCCAATAGTGGGGAGAGAAGTAGCCCTCAATGGACCCCATAGTGGAGCACCTTAATATCCAATTGCAAAACACTTTTTATCCATAAAATACACAAACTAACAAATCATGTGATGCCACATTAATGCCCCAATAAAACATGACTTAGTGCACCACTATTAGTCTCACTTTTTTTTGGCCCTTTTTGGGTATCTCAACAAAAAACATGTTGTTGTGGCATCATATTTGATGATTTTACGGTGCTCCACTATGGGCCTCTCTCCCCTAATGAGTGTTTAGATTTTTGGTTTGTAATTGTGTATGATTTTTAACATTGACGTTTTGGATCAAACTCCATGATCCATCATCAAGATGATGCAAAAAGAGATGGATCATGGATCATAGAGTTTGATCCGAAACGTCGATGTTAAAAATCACACACAATTACAAACCATAAATCTAAACATACATTTAAATTGCCATAGTCCCCACTTAAATATAACAATGGTTCTCACATGAATGCAATATATATTAGCACTTGTATCTAAAGAAGGTTCAAGGATTATGCCCATAAAAAAATATATTTATAGTTACAAGTTACCATTTCATAAACATTTTATAATTACACAAAATGTTTGTTTACAAATGATTACAATATAATATCCACATTCCTGGCAATGATCATGTGCTAATGTTCTAAGGAAAAGAATATTAAAATGTGCACTACTCTTTTCAATTGCATACTTTGTTTACATACAAATTCTCATCCCAAGAAAATTATATTTTCACCATTCTATATATATGCCAATTGTATGTTTCCACATATGTACATTTTACCACAAATTTGATTGAAGTTCCGTTTCATTTATTTAATCAGTTCATTTTACATTATTTCTTGTCTCTGTTACAAATTTATAAATATTTTAGACATTTAATTGTCAAACTATAATCTAATTTAGGACACATAACATAATTAATACACTTTCAAACTTCTACTTTGTTCGATACATTTTGCAATTTCAACCAATCTTTGTGAACATTTCCAATATTATCATGAAATAATTCAGCATACCCTTTGCACACCATATTGTGCAATTGCTAGTTTATTCTGTGTGAAATCTAAAAAAATGCTTAGTTCTAGGTATTTTGTTAAAGCTTCAAATTGTTTCAAAAGATTATCTTTTACCATTACAAGCTACTTGCTTTTAGTAGTATATGATTAGCATAATTTTTAAAGTTTATTCATGTCAAATATATGTTTATAGGATTGTTGTTAGTAGAAAAAAGATCTAATAAATTAGTTGTATGCTTGCAAAATTTTCTATAATATTGTTATAATTTATTTACAACTACTCTTTCTATTTTACATAAAGGAAATTTGCATGCCAATTTTTATTTTGTATTTTACACGTGATCATAATATTATGAATTGAAATAATATCTATTTAATTGTAAACTACATAATATTTGTCAAAAAATGGACTTTTATAGGAATATTTCATCTCTCTAAAGCTATGTCTTATTCATTAACAAAAAATACAATCAAATTGATGAGCAATAGAAACCTAGAAAAACAACCACATCTCCAAGTCTTAAGGATTACAAAATTTGGATAGATCTCGAGTTAATGAGTAGAAACAAAATAGATCTCTCTAATAGACATCATCTATAAAAATCTACATTACTAAAAAATTATAATCATTATATATAACTTTAGAGACAATCGAAAATGGATCTATATTGCACTTCACAAGATACACTTGTCCTAGTATTTGTAACTCAATGTGAGTCAACAATTACAACGATTTTACTAGAAGATAACATTCTCATTTCTATTTTTAAATATACATTGGTAATATTGCATACACATGCCATGATATTATCAATGATTTCACCTTCCTCTTCAAAGAACAAGAGCAACCTATACAACAAGATGCTAGAAATTTAATGTGGTTCATATATAAATCTAAATAATAATGATATATCCACACAACCAACTCAAAAAAAAAATGTTTAGAATACATGCAAATCTACATAAGAAATAATACGCATCGACTTATACTCCTATCAAAAATTTGGATCCATTTAAAATAAGGTGGATGATAAAAACATGTGTAACTATTAAAAAAGAAATCTGAAAATTCAGTTTAAACAAAGGATGTGGATAGGAATTTTACTTTGATACTATTAATAGGGAACACATTGAAGTATGAGTCACTTACTTTAATGAAGTTACAAATCTCAATTACACAAACGTTTATATTAGGTTTCTATATATTATCTAGTGAGACCATCAAGGTTTCTAATATGTTTTATAGTAAGTTGAATAGCCAAATAGAAATTTATTTATTAGATGATTCAAAGCCTTGCATTTGTTAGGATGACCTTTCAATTCCAAAACATCAAGTCTCTTTCACACGCATAAATGAGGTTGTGAATAAGAATAATAATTTTCCTATTGATATTATTATAATTATCACCTGTGTATATTTTGAGATATACAAAAGAAGAGACATGATAAAGGTTCCTAGACGAAGCATCTTTATTAGATGTCTACCTCCATTGTAAATGTTAATTTATGGGGACTAATAACTCAAAGGGAATATGCACAATTCTAAGAAATATACCATTTAGAAAATTCCACTATTCTTGAAATTAAAATGGACATGTCGCAAATTATTTAATAGCAAAGTGATAAGCACATTAGTCACTACCTAGACATCTATAAACCTCGATACATAAGAAATGAAACTAAAATCTTGGTTTGTACAAAATGATAATGGTGTTCTCTCATCACCAACAAACCTTGTGGATGTGCTCTTGCTTCTTACAAGAAATGCAATTATCAATATTTAGTAAGTGTCTATAGACATAAGCACAACCCTTACAATGCATTATAAAAGAAACAATCATATTCATGAAGTCCAAATTATTTTTGTTATCCAACTTGCCCTATGAATTTAGATGGAAAAGATGTAAGAAAAAATCCACACAAAATAATTATGAAATGTGGAATTTTTCAAAGTGCCAAGCTACATTTGAAGACTACATTTACATGTATGTACTTCAAATCAAGCTATCAAATCACATGAGTGCTATATAGGTTGTTAATTTTGAATAATTAGCAACTTGACTCATTGCACATGCCTATAAAGGAACTATATTTATTATAGTTTGATCAAGAAGCGGAGACAAACAATGAAGGGTCATCAAAAGGTACTTTTTAAATACTTTATTTTTACCCTATCAAGTAGGAATGATATATATGATAATAAAGAAAAATTTAAATCAATTATATCATAAGTTAAAATAATTGATTTTTCTATTGGAAGACCCTTAAACTGTACATGTCTTAGAGAAACTTATTGATATTGTGTTAGGAAACATAACTATCCCTAAGTATGCAGATCCAAGGAGTCATGCAGTAGATGTTAAGATAAATGGCACTCTCATTAAGAATACCTTGATTGACTTGGGGGAAACTATTAATGTGATGACTAAGGAAACAATGTAGCTATTACAATTAATAAACCTTAGACCTACACCCACAATTATATAGTTGGCAGATAGGTCAATAGTTAAACCTAAGGGCATGATTGAGGACTTGGTCATAGAACTGGATTCAAGGGAGTACCCTATAGATTTCATGGTATTGTAGCCAAAGTCCAACCTTGTAGGTTATCCCCTTATTCTAGGAAGACCATGGCTAGCAACAAAAGATGCATTTATAGGTTGTAGGTCTAGAAAAATGATTATCTCAAATGGAAATGTGACTAAAAACTTAGTCCTTTATCCACCATCCCAACCTCATGCAAATTTAGAGTAGACCATCTAGCCTACCTTAGATGAGGAAGACCAATACTCGTTGCAAATTCTCATGACTATTGAACACAACCCTTTGTTAAGCAACTAAGATGAGGATGAATTGATAACACACATCATACAAAATAACTATGACAAGGACCCACAACAACAAGACTGGTTGAAATGTCTGCAAGATCATTTGCAAAATACTATACCTACTAGTTCATAAAAGTCAATATCTTAACTTTTCCATTCTTTACTACCACAACAATGTGTCCCAAACATAGTAGGACTCGACCTTTCATCTGTGCAAACAATATCCAAAACTTTGGAAATCATGTCAAGTAAAACGTTAAATGTCAGTAGTGAATTAACTGTTGAACAACAAACCTCCTTGCACACTGTGTTACAAAAACATGCAACAACCTTTGCATGGGATTACCATGACATGAAAGAGATTGACCCAGACTTGTGCATACACGAGATATACATTAATGATGGTTTCAAACCAATCAGGCAACCCCAAAGGAGAATGAACCCTACACTAAGAGAAATAGTCAAAACTGAATTACAAAATTGCTTGATGCGGGTTTCATTTACCCCATTTATGATAGTCAATTGGTGTCACCTCTAGTTATTATCCCAAATAAAGGAGGGAAGTGGAGAGTGTGTGTAGATTATACAGAATTAAATCCAACCACTGGAAAAGACCACTTCCCACTACCATTCATTGATCAAGTGTTTGACTCCCTAGCAAGTAAAAAGTACTTGTCCTTTCTAGATGGATTCAGTGGCTATAACCATATTAGGATAGCTCCAAAGGACTAGGGTAAAACAAACTTCACATGCCCTTGGAGCACATATGCTTATTTTGTTTTTCCCTTTGGGTTATGTAATGCTCCAACCACTTTCCAAAGGGCAGTGCTGAGTATATTCTTAGATTTTACACGACTATGGAAATCTACGTGGATGATTTCACAACTTATGAGGGAACATATGATGAAGCACTTAATAACCTACAAAAAGTCTTAAAAATATGTCAAGAACATAACCTATCCCTGAGTCATGAGAAATGTTTCATGGTGATGACCCAAGGGATTGTGCCAGGACATTTTGTATCAAGTGAAGGGATTCAAGTGGATCCAAACAAAATTGAGATAATTTGCACACTTCCTGTGTGATCTGTATAGGATCTAGACTATATGCAGTATTGAATGCTTAATTTTTTCAATGATTATTCCAAGTTTACGAAATTTGAATTCATGCATACATTAACGTAATTGTGCATTAAAAACTGAAACTTTAAGTGACAAATCAGAACACGAGAGAGGAGAGAAGAAGTGCAAACAAATTGGTAACAGAGTTCGTCACAAACGTGACTACGTCTCCGGGTCCACTCCAATAGAGAGACCGATTCGATTAACTCCAAAATCAATTACAAAAGCGCCACAACCATTCTCCAAGCACTTCGGCAGCATAACAGTGCTCTAGCGTACAAGAATGGCTCAAAGAATCTCCACAATACCTCTCTTTTATGTCACCACAGCTTCAAGACTTCATCACCTGAAAAAAACTTAATCTCCACTCTCACCTCACACCCCTTTTTATACAAAAAAATAACCCAATTTGGCCCTTAACCAAAAGATTTTACAATATTCCCCTTATCTCTTCAAAATACATAAAAATCTTTAAAAATCTCCCATATTTTTGCATAATATCTTGTAAACAACCACCTTATGTCATATCTCCCTTATTAGGATTATTAGATAATCCTAATTAAGCCCTTCTACTTATTTCTTTCGGGCTTTTGTTTGTTTGTTTGATCCAAATATTAAAATATAGCCATTGAAAAGTATTTTAGTTAGGTATATCTCCTAACTAATCAATATAAATTATTTGCGCCACGTATATAATAAACTGTGCGCATGGTGTATCGGTGGTTGTTAGTTTTGTTAGCCCGCCGGTTCGGGGTTCCAAACCCGCCGGTAGGCATTTTTCCAACAAACAAAACCCAACCTTTTAATAAAAAAAAACCGGCCAACAATCATAGTAACGGCCGATGAGCTAGTGGAATGGTTGCCCGGTGATTTCGCCCGCCGGTGGTTGCGAGTTCGAGTCCCATGCCGGTCGCCAAACATTTTTACTCAATAATATAACAAACAAACAAACAACTTGGAAAATTCAAAGCCGTCGACGCAGCAAACTTTGGCCACGTGGCATGCCGAGGAGGTGCCACGTGGCAAACACGGATTGGCTGATTTCATTAACATGGCTGTTGACGAGGACAATGCTAGTTGGAATGTCCACGTATGCTGAAGCCGATGACATGTCTGCCAACTCGGATGCTGACTGTTCCTGCCACGTACCTGCTGACTGGATGTATGAATGACGTGTCAACGCATGATTCGTGGACCTTGTTGTCACACCTGCCACAACATCGTGCCACATCGTACATGTACAAATCGTACGGACGGACGTGTCAACAACTTTCGATTGGTCCACTTTTTGTACCATACCACGTGCTGACGTCAGCTGTACATGATGATGACGTCATCAATGTACCTTCAAGTCCACCAAGTCAACCTAAAACTTTGACCAGCTGTATCTTGAGCATATGATGTCAGATTTCAATGAAACGAACGTCGTCAGATTCATCTTTACGAGCTCTTCGCAATGATGCCAACTTTGAAAACTTTTTATGACATCATTTTTTCACTTCCTCGACACTCCCTGATCGCAGTTTGACCCAAGGTTTGACTAGCCATAACTTGCACAAACGGACTCCTTTTCGCTCCGTTCAAGTTGTGTTGGAACTAGGACATCGAGCTCTTTCTGATGGTGTAGATTCTAGAGAGAAATGAGACACTTCAATTTTCACTAAAAAATATCCACTGGATCAGGCCTCCCCACTGAAGACCTTTTGGACCTCCAAAAGTGACATTTACTCTGACATTAAGTGAGGACTTGGCAACCCCACTTGTCCTGTATCCTCTGTACATCTGAATACCTGGCTCACAAGCACAACGAAGACTGCAACAATATTGTTGAACATAAACATAACTTTATCACTTCCATAAGCATCTACATCAAATGTCATAGCCACTAACCAACAAAAATTGACTAGCATCAAGCTGAACAATAATGCAGAAATGAAAGAGAATAAGTCAACAACATATTGATTCTTCACAACAGGAACATTTTTACCCAAGGGACCATCAATGTTTTCAAGCATCATTCCCTCATGTTGTACTACAGGTGCATCTTGCAACATCTGACCCTGGTTAGCTACTCCACGTTCAAGTGTAGAACCACCTGTACTGACAGACATAAGAGTTAACTCTTTACTTGCATTAATTACCCTCTTTAACTGCCCTGTGTTTGCAAAAAAATGATCAGTTTTAATCTTGTGAGAATGTACAATATACTGAATGTCATCTTTAAACAAGTGATAATGATTCTTTTCCCTGTAGAAAATAGCTTTCCTGTCATATAAATAAGGGCTACCAAGCACTATCCCATAGATATCCAGTGGAACCACATCAAACTGTACTTCATCCACAAATTTACTAGTGATTGCGAACCTTAAGGTGCATTGTTTTGTTACTTGCAACTTATTATTTTCACAAATCCAGCCTAGTGGATAAGATTTCTTATGTTGTGTAGTTTTTAATCCCAAGCTTCTTACAACACTTTCTGAAATCAGATTAACCTGAGATCCACTATCTATGAGTGCATCAATTTTACTGTTCTTAGCAACAACCCTTAAATGAAAAAGCTCATTCCTCTTCACATCTTCAGAGACATCATTAACTTTAGAAGTAGAAGCACAACTAGCAATAGAAACACCAAAAATAGGAGCTTTACCTTTTAGACCCATAGCTGTTATCTTAGTCTCATCATCTGAATCTGAACCAAGATCCATAACAACATTTGCGGCTTTCTCCTTACCTTTCTGTTTCTGATTACGTTTTTGAGCCCACTTAGGCTTCAATTCGGGATGCAACTACCAACAATGTTCTTCATCGTGACCCTTCCTGTCACAATGAGTGCAAAAAAGTTTCTCATCCTTCTTAACTGTAGCTGCCTTATTTCCTTTCCCTGTCTCTGCAATCTTAGAAGATTTCTTTACATCATTATCAAACTTATCAATAAAAGATCCTTTACCCCTTGACTCTAAGTGTGTAGCTTGAGCAGACACTTCATCCAAATTACAAGGGTTCAAAACCATAATAGAATGCCTAAGGTAGGAATGCAAACCTCCTATGTACTTCAACAAAGTGTCCTCGGTGTACAAAGGAACACTTAAAGCAATAGCCCTTTTCCTGAATTCATGGGTGTACTCTTGGACAGATTGACCTTTCCCTTGCCTAAACATTTGCCAGTCCATCATTAACTGTTGCATATGTCCTAGGGGATAAAACTAATTTTTAAGAGCATTAATAAATTATGCCCAAGTTAAACTGACTCTACCATGCTGTGAAATTTCTGCCTTAGTCTTACTCTCCCACCAGGTTAAAGCTATACCTCCTAAACGAAGAGTAGCTAATTGGATCCTATCAACATCATCTAATAGGTTCTGGACTCTACAATAAACTTCTACTTGCTGAATCCAATCATCCAATTTTTCAACATTAAGTTCACCACAATATTTAGGCAAATCAAATTTTACATCCAATTTAATTTTAGGCTTATACCCACTCTTGAAATGATTAAAAGAAGTAGAATGAGGAGAAGATGGAGAAGAAGGAGAAGAGGGAGAAGAAGAAGAAGAAGAGGGTGGATCTGGTTGCTTGTCACCATCTCCATGATGTTTCTCTTTCTTGTCTTCACGAACATCTTTCTTCGATGAACCTCCTTCACGTTCCTTTCGTTCTTGTCTCTCCTGAAAAAGAATGTCCACCTTAGCCTTCATCTCGAGGAATGCTCTTCAAAACTCCTGCTCACTGATTTCTTCAGGAACCTCCATTCCAGAAACAAACATCTTCAGAAATGTTCTATGCTTCCCGATCTCAGGATCAAAGTCTTCGAGTTTGCCTTCACCCTTCTGAATCCTGGATCTCATTAGCATTCAAAAAACAAATAACTACAATAATAGTCAACTGAGCTCTGATACCAACTTGATCTGTATAGGATCTAGACTATATGTAGTATTGAATGCTTAATTTTTTCAATGATTATTCCAAGTTTACGAAATTTGAATTCATGCATACATTAACGTAATTATGCATTAAAAATTGAAACTTTAAGTGACAAATCAGAACATGAGAGAGGAGAGAAGAAGTGCAAACAAATTGGTAACGGAGTTCGTCACAAATGTGACTACGTCTCCGAGTCCACTCCAATAGAGAGACCGATCTAATTAACTCCAAAATAAATTACAAAAGCACAACAACCATTCTCCAAGCACTTCAGTAGCATAACAGTGCTCTGGCGTACAAGAATGGCTCAAAGAATCTCCATAATACCTCTCTTTCGTGTCACCACAGCTTCAAGACTTCATCACCTGAAAAAAACTTAATCTCCACTCTCACCTCACACCCCTTTTTATACAAAAAAATAACCCAATTTGGCCCTTAACCAAAATATTTTACAATATTCCCCTTATCTCTCCAAAATACATAAAAATCTTTAAAAATCTCCCATATTTTTGCATAATATCTTGTAAACAACCACCTTATGTCATATCTCCCTTATTAGGATTATTAGATAATCCTAATTAAGCCCTTCTACTTATTTCTTTCGGATTTCATACCACGTGCTGATGTCAGCTGTACGGATGATGACGTCATCAATGTACCTTCAAGTCCACCAAGTCAACCTGAAACTTTGACCAGTTGTATTTTGCGCATACGATGTCGAATTTCGACGAAAGAATGCCGTCAAAATCGTCTTGATGAGCTCTTTGCGATGATGCAAATTTTGAAAACTTTTGATGACATCATTTTTTTGCTTCCTGGACACTCCCTGATCCCAGTTTGACCCAAGGTTTGACTGGCCATAACTTGCACAAACGAACTCCTTTTCACTCCGTTCAAGTTGCGTTGGAACCAGGACATCGAGCTCTTTCTAATGGTGCAGATTCTAGAGAGAAATGAGACACTTCAATTTTCACTGAAAAATATCCACCGGATCACTGTGCCACAAAAATAAAGAGATGTTAAGAGTTTTCTAGGACATGTTGGGTGCTATAGAAGATTTATTGAGGACTTAGGAAATTTGCATGTCCTTTATTTGTTTTACTCTCAAAGGATGTAGAATTTGAGTGAAACACATAATAATGAAACTCTTTTGAAGCACTCGGGACATAATTGACCATATCACCTATCTTGAGAGGACCAAACTGGACCTTGTTAGATGCTTCTGATTTTGCTATAGGAGCAATGCTTGGACATAAGGAAGGTAATAAAGAGTATGTTGTTTACTACATCAACAATATTTTGCAAGGAGCATAACTCAACTACACAGTAACAAGAAAAGAGATGTTGACAGCTGTCTATGCAATCAACAAGTTCAGACACTACATCACAAGATATCCAGTCTTCATCCACACCGAACACACTGCAATAAGGTATTTTATGAATAAACCTGTGGTTGGTGGTAGACTTGTTAAATGGTTATTACTACAAAAATTTAACATCACCATAGGGGATAATCCTGGAAAAGCAAATGTAGTGGCAAATTTTTTGTCCAAAATGCCAACTCAATTAGCAGTTCAAGATGTTAATGATTGTTTTCTAGATGAGCATATATTTACTCTATCTCTACAAACACCTTGGTTTGTTGATATTTCCAATTATCTATTATCAGGATAGATACCAACTCATTTATCCCCTAGATAAAAGAGATAATTGGTACACAAAAGTTTTCCCTACTCTTGGATAGCTGGTTATTTTTTTTACATAGGTCCTAAAAATATTATGAGGAGACGCATAAGGGAAGAGGAGGTCCATGATATCCTCAAAGCCTACCATGATGAATCCTATGGGGGACACTTTGCAACAAAAAAACAACACTCAGATTCTCACCATTGGCTATTATTGGCCAACTCTTCATAAGGATGCAGTGAAATACACAAGGAGTTGTGATAGGTGTCAAAGGATGGGTAGGCCAACTAAAACATATGATATTCCTTTGTAACCAAAGTTAGCATTAACACCATTTGATAAATGGGGGCTGGACTTTATTGGCCCAATATCACCAGCATCAAACAACAAGGAGTATATCTTAGTTTGCACAGATTATCTAACAAAGTGGGTTGAAGTTAAAGAATTGTAATTTGCGAGGGATGGAAATGTGTCCAAATTTAAATATGAAGATATATTTACTAGGTATGTTGTGCCAAGATAAATTGTAATAGATTAGGGTCCCTAGTTTATATCAGAGTTGATTACCAAATTGTTCCAAGAATATGAGACAAGGCATAGGAAGTCAACACCCTATCACCCTTAAGCTAATGGACAGGTGGAAGTAAAAATAGGGAGATTGAAAACATTCTAACCAAAACAATGTGGATTCACAAGAAGGATTGGGCAGTCAGGTTGCTTGAGGCAGTTTGGGCCTATAGGACAAATTGGAAGATTGCAATAGGGTTCACACCATATGAATTGGTGTGTGACAAAAAAACAATACTTCCTATTGAATTTAAATACAAGACACTAAGGACAACAATTAAAATAGATATGGACTTAACAACAACACAAAAGGAGAGATTACACAATTTGAATACATTAGATGATATCAGGATGGAAGCTATGCACCACACTAAGGTTGTACAAAAACAAAGAACTAGATGGCATGAACAATTCATAAAAATAAAGTAGTTTAGTGTGGGTTGTTGGGATTTGTTATATGACTCGAGATACAAAGACTATAAAGGGAAGCTACAAATAAGATGGTTAGGTCCCTATGAGATACAACAAGTATTCTAAAATGGAGTAGTACAGTTGCACAATTGATGCAATCAAATTTTCACTACTAGGTAATGGTCATAGATTGAGACTTTAAAAAAAGATAGTACAAAAGGATGAATTACTTCTTTCCTCGATGCAACAATATGGACTAGATAATGATTCTGAAAAAGACATTGTATCAAAAAACACAAATTCAATAGTAGATACAATTGGTTCTCCAATTGACTCGACAGATGAGCTACATAGCTCAGCTACTGAGGTCAATCAGGTATAATTTTGTATCATATATCATATGCATAGATAGCATAGGTGATCACAATCAACAATCATTTTCAAGCATATTTAATGATGGAGTATGGACCTATAGATTCACGTCCTACATGCGACAAAATTCAGAAGGGACCTGTTGATGTAGGCACCCATAACACTTGCCTATTTGAAATTTCAAAATTTCCATTGAATTAATTGCATGAACATCCACAATAAACTTTATTCCATAGCACATGTCACCTCGTAACTATCATTTCACCACATGCAACTTCATCCACCTAATCCCACATACCATTCATATCACTTTTCTTGATATCCATGCGATATGCAATTCATTTCACATTCCATCACCGTACATTATGTAGTCTTTCATAGCCATCATTTACCATGTGCCATCTAGTTACATCATTCATCACCCATTGCAATTACAAATGGTCACATCATATCTCATTGTAGGTAGTTCAAATCAAGTTCGCACGAGCTAAGTTTCAGTTCATTCCACTTCCACAGGTACACATATTAATTTTCCATAATTATCATAGATGTCAATTGTGTTTTTACATGCTTCAATAATGAATGTTTTTATGCTTCATATCATTTTAACTATTTCCAATACATCATTTCACCCTTCGGTAAAACAATTGCAGTTAAGTGAGGACACTTAAAAACTTAAGTTGGAGGGTAAAGTAGTACCTTTCATTTTCATTCTTGGTTTTCAAAAACCTAAATACATTATGCAAAATCCTTTGCCCTTTACCATTTTGTTTTCTATTTTTCCCATTCTACAATACAACTCAGCTACAATTCAAACTTAGATAGAAATAGAAGGGGTAGAACAACTACATTTGGAATACAAGCACACAAGCAGAGTTATAAATAGGAAATTGGAGGGAATTTGAGTGCAACAAAGCAGATTTTCACCAAGGGTGCTGATATAATTTGAAGAGAGGCATTTGCACACAATCAGTTATTGGAAGATAGATTAGTTTCACCCATTTTCCAACATGCTAGATGGATGGACTATTTCTTGAAATTGACACGATACCATGAGGATATGACAGAGCAATTTGCAGATACACTACAACATGATGAAGCAGTAGTCAAGGGTTTGAAGGTTGATGCTTTGGAAGTTGTAATAGCAGAAGTATCAAACTTGCCAAGAGGAGATTAATTTTTAGTCAGGGAAATTTTGTAGCCATCAGAGATGAATTTAGAGAACATGGAGAGAACCTCGAGTCATCATCCCAAGGTACTAAAAGGTTATCCTTGCCATGGGTTTGGGCTTCTGTTGCTACTTGCTTCATATATCATTAAGTATCTTACATGTGATGGTAGGCAGTCCTTATTATATATAGTTCATTTCAAACTCCTGAGTCATCTTTGTCATGATAAAAGAGTTAATGTTCCAAATTTTCTCTATAATCCATTGAAAATAATGGGCTCTGAATACAAAAGAAAAAGGAATAACACTGCCTTGTCACAATATTATTTGGTCACCCTATTGGTTAAAAGGACTGAGAATTCAACATCCACAAGTTTCATGGGAAATCTTTATCAATTGTAACCACATTGATAATATTTTAGAAGAATTATCTATACAAGATAAAGTAGAAGAACCTTTTGTGTCAGAAAGGGAAGGATCCCTTGACCCCCTTGCTTCACCTACCCATAGCAGGGATGAGTGAGAAAAGCAAGACATGCAGGGTATTCAACCTGTAGCCACTGCAGAACAACCTGCAACAAGGGGCAAGAAAGAAACCCATACCCCTAAGAAAACTCCAAGAACCAAAAAAAAGGAAAGGTGAATCTTCCTCTGCACCCACAAAAGTGCAGAAGAAGAAATCCACCCAGCCAAGGCATTCACACTACCTGATAAAGAAAGGTGTTATGAGGGGATCAATCAAGAAACAAAAAGGTGTTGTTGTAATTAAAACAGATTTAGAATTAGAAGAAGTTCCCCCTGAAAATGTACAAACACTGATCAAACCACAATGGTATTTCTCAAGCACCTCTAAATTTGATTTAGAGGATGCCTTTTTTGCTATAAAATGAGGAAGAGAACTCCACAAACCCCTGATAGTGAGGGTTGTGAAGATGATATGGAAGAAGATAATAGGTTTTTAGATAAAGATGAATATTTGTTTATTGAAGAGAGGAATGTTAAGAAGAATTGCAAGAAGAAATGGATAGGATCAAACAATTAGAAGAATTATTGGTAAGCTATTAGTTGAAGGACAATGAAAGGGACCTAAAAATTAAAGAGTTGGAGGAGAAATTGCATAAATTTGAACATGGGTCTAAGTTGGATGTTCTTGAATAGCTTGTTATTGTGGAAACATGGAATAAAGAACCTGTGACTAAAGGCATACCTCCTCAAGCTAAAACTCCAATTGGTTCTACTATTATGTCATTAGGATATAAATTATGGAAAAGAACCAGTGAATTCTCCAAACAAAAATAAGCATGGAAGAAGGAAAAGGCAAAAATGACAAAAAACCATGCTAGAATACATGAGCAGAAAGATGTTGAATTGAAAAAGATGAAAATAAGGATTGAGGAAATTGCAGATAAGTTTGCACAACTCCTCAAATGTAAGCCACTTGCCAAGGTGTGTTCCTTATATTTATAGGAGAAATTTACGTGTTTTCAATTTATTCAACTGATCAGTAACTTAACAATTACCATGAGTAGAAAATTTAACTTTTTAAATATTTTTGTTGATTCAACACCTGATATGAAGTATCAATTATGTGAAATTTATTTGCATAACTATGTTGTGCCAGATAATACATAATGGAACCCATTGATATTTGTGGGTGATTTATAGATCATGACATTAGAAACTAAGAAGCGGAGGGTGAAATCATGTAGATTATGTTGAAAGAGAAAATCAATTGCTCTCCATATTAAAAGAATCAAAAGACCCAGTGGAGTAATAGAGGAATGGACATGACTCCTGCAGTATAAGGGTGTGGTAGGAAAATCACTAATTTAAGAGGAAATGATTATGATAAGATGCAAAGACTAGTTGTAGGTCTCATACATCATTCTTTTCATTTTGTACAAGAAAGATGGGAAAGTTTGACCCCTGAATTGTAGAAAAAAGGAACACCACTCTTTATATAACTTCATAAACATGCTTGAAAGGACTCGTAGGTATATGGATATTTCCAAAGAAAAGGGACTCACATGGGTACCTCTTACCTTCCATCTACCTATGCTTCTCTACCTAATGCCACATTGGATAGGAGAAAAGGGTATGAAATAGGGGGAAGCAAAGAGTGTCAAATGGCAAAGACTTTCATGTTATGGAGGCTACTACTTAAAATAGGGAATAAGAGTGGATGTGGTTATAGATTTTAGGAAAATGACCTTACAATATAATCTCTAGTCCTAAACTGATTGCTTGAGGATAAGCAATATCATATTTGGGGGAACAATGATGAGGCCAAATATTAGCTAGTTTTTTGTTGTTTAGTTCATACTTTTAGGCATTTCTAAAGACTCGTTTCATATACATTCCTAAACATTATCTATCTTTTTTTATCTTTCATACAACTTGAACCTGGTTTTGATGTATGGAAATATGATCATAATATGTTAATTGCATGATTAATTACGTGAGTGTGTATGAAATGTAGTATGGATCTATGTTTAATTTGTGGTTATTAG